>JALIZH010023826.1:0-33405 GCA_030522465.1 Rhipicephalus appendiculatus | reverse complement strand
GGGCACACTGCCGTTTTGTCACCAATAACTTCAACGATCGTTGCATTAAATTAGTATGAGAAAGTCGGCAAAGGAGTCTTGACAAGAAAAACAACGTCGGGTGTCTCACCACTTCCAAGCTGGTGAGGCTTTGCAGCCGAATGTGTCTTTTTCCAAAAGACATCAATTTCACTGAAACTGGCAGGGATAGGGTGACTGGTCACCTGACCCAGTTATTACGGAGGCGACTGCTCAAAAACTCGCCTTCCATACTCCAGTTTTCATCACCAAGTTGGCTCGAACCACGAATATGAATCTCTGTCAATTCGTCAACGTGGTCCCTGCACAATTCTGACGCAAGACATCAGGAGGCTCAATATCTCTTCTATGTATTCTTCATTCTCTGGTTTGAAAATCTCAGCAGGTGGTGAAAAAAAAGAAAATTGAGCGCCCACAGAAGCTTGTTCCCTAAGTTAGATAATTTCAGCAATTTTAAATCTCAATGTTATTTATTACCCTTAGAATTTCACTGGCGGTACTGCAACTCTATATGATAGGCAATGTAAAATCTAATTCTTTGGAATATAGTGGATGTTGTCACAACACATTCACAAAATTAATATTTTCTGCGTAAATGGTGATCACAATTCACGCACATCACTTCGCATCGCTAAATTCAGATATGAGAAAACATCAGAAAACACCAACCAAAGAAGTGCCAATAAGATGCCAAGAAAGCTATTCGCAATAAAAAAAAACAGAATGTGCAGTCGCAACTGCGCGCGAAAGAGCCAACCTGCGCCGCCCTGCCGTGCACTTGACGAAGACTAAGCCCAGCCCGCACAAACGTGCGGGTGACTTTTTCACGCGTGAGTACACAGCGTGTGTGGTAAGAACGCGTGAATTTTTTAGCGAAACATGTTTTTCTAAGTCTTAATATTCCTTTTATATGCATACACTCCCGAAAAAAATGTATAACAAGAAGGAGCGTTGATTAACACGTCTGAGGTAGCTGCTGTCGGCGCACGTGCTCAAAAGGCATTTTTCGTGGAAGATTACTCGCCCTCTGGTGTCGAAATTATTGAACTACTGAAACAGATATATTCCCGTAAACATTGACTTCATCGGCACAGAGCTATGAAACCGAAACTGAAACAGGTGCCGTTTCGTGAGCGTCTTTATTGACCCGCACATTTGTGCGGGTCAGGCCGTAAAGGGCTATGTCACCGAAATACCTCATATCTATCTTGCGGCTACAATATATATAGACGGCTATCGTTGGTATTCAAGAGTAAAACTTGGATTTGGCTCTCAGAGATAGGAACACTTCATGTAGGCCTAAATTTTCTGGTAACAAAAGTCAAACCACAGTGAATGAACAATATAACAATATTTACGACAAAATTAACACCGACCTTGGGTTTCCGTAGGTGCCGTGTTTTGTTGCATGGGAGTAATGGCAGTAACTAGACTTGTAGAGCGAGTTCTCCTTCTAGGCAAAAGGTGCACCATTCAGGAGTGTCGGCAGTGCTTTCTTGTTGGCAGCTATCGAAGGCATGGAGGAAACAAAAAAATAGGAGGGAGCACGCCTAGTATCTACAAGCCAATCTCCTCAGAAGCCCTTTGCTCCCCCGCGTCCGTGCTCATTTCACAGGGTGCTCCCGTATCACTTTCTTTTTTGGTGGGCTCGTCAAAAAAAAAAAATCGACTAGCGCGCGCGCCTGGCGTCCACAAGTCAACCTCCTCGGACGCCGCTTCCCCTCGTTCTGCATACGCTGTGCTCACTTCCCAGCATGCTCCTGTTTCAATTTTTATGCCCGCGCTTCAAAAGTTTCACGCGACGCTCCCTCCTATTTTTTCCCCTCCATGATCGAAGGCCTTAGAAAAATGCTTCAGCTCGACTTCTTCTTAATGTCCGCCTCGGTGGATCAGTGGCTAGGGTGCTCGGCTGCTGACCCGAAGGTCGCGGGTTCGATCCCGGCCGCGGCGGTCGCATTTCGATGGAGGCGAAATGGTAGAGGCCCGTGTACTGTGCGATGTCAGTGCACGTTAAAGAACACCAGATGGTCAAAACTTCCGGAGTCCTCCACTACGGTGTCTCTCATAATCATATCGTGGTTTTGGGACGTTAAACCCCACATACTATTATTATTCTTCTTAAGTCGTTTTATTCCGCGCCGTTTCGGATCACTTCTTTTTCTTCAAAGAATAAATAGGTTCCTAAAATATTTATATCAGTTGTGTTTTATTTCAAATACACCGTCTTGGAGCGAAAGAAGGGCATGATATTGTAGCGCGAAGCTCGAAAAGAAACACCAAGAGGCCGAAAGAAGTAGGACAGTCACCCTCTTACTCTTTCTATTCGAGGTTTGCGTTACAAGATCATATCCTTCAGTGAGTACCAACTCGCCCAAGAAAAAACTAATTCTGGAACGAACGCACGATAGCGAAGCCACTAGGATACGAATGAAACAGATTGGATGCGGCCATGTTGGTTGTTTCGGTCACGATTGTTGACTCAGCGCAGGTTTAATGCACCTGGCTCAGTTTGATTCAAACCTGGTGCAGGATTTGGCTCTCTTTTGATTCGAAACTGTTTTTGAACCCACGTCCCAATCAGGAATTGGGCAATTTTGACTAGAAATGTTTTAAATGTTAAAGGTACTTATGCGCGCTTTACGCTCCCGTGAAATTCAGTCAAGTTTCGGTTTCTGGATATGGCTATTTAAGAAAACAAAAAATCCACAAATGGCCTTCATGTTTGCTATCACGGAATTTCTTCAATATTTGACGCAAATTGTCAGCAAAGTTCTAATGTTAATACTGTGCAGCGAAGTACTGGATTTAATTCTTATCTTATGTATAACAAAACTATTTGTTCTGCAGGTACTCAATACGTCTGAGCCACTGTATTTGTTTCTCTGGAAAGATTATATACGTTCTAACGAAACGTGTAAGGGATACGACTGCATGAAACGTACGGCAACCTGCGAGCATATGCGGAAAAAAGGACTGGGCAGAATTGAATACAATCATACTGTGTCTAAGTTGGAACATCACACTTGGTAATATGTTTTCTGCACTGCTCTATCTACACAATGCTAGACTTTGTAAGTAAGGAAAGGTAAACTGACACCTGACTACACCCCACTCTATGGTTTTGTAGCAAACAATGTTTTTAACACACTGTGCAGTGTCTCCGCTTGAAAGCCGGGAAACCTACCACTTTAAAGAAGGAAATTTTCAAATTTGCTTATTAGACAAAAAGTCAAAGTATCGCCGCAAGGGCGAAGCGATGAATGCGATAGCGAAAAATTAGAATGTCACACGAAGAATGACAAGCAGCTTGAAACTTGCAGCGCGTCGCTGAAGCACAAAGAAGGACGTTCGATAAGAACGCACAGGTATACACATGAAAAGCTTGAACTTACTGTCGAAGCTGTTACGCCTTTGTGTCTCAGGTGCAAGTGTCGACAGTGCAAGTGCACTGCAAGTGTCGACAATGAAGAACCCGACACTTTTATATATTTCTTTTTCTTTTGAACTGCGCCGCGTGGAGTGACGCCTCTGCGTCTCCTGCCAGGCTGGCGTCTGACACAAGGTGTGCCCGGCGTTCTTTTTTTTAAATGCGAATGCATTTCATAGTCGGGCTATGTCAGGCATCCGGCGTGGGCGTTGTGCGGCGTTGGCGTTGTGCGGCGTTGTCCGCGGAGGAGGAGGATAGGTTGAGGAGGTGTGCGCGCCGGCAGGTGTTAGATTTGAAGCATCTTATGGCGAAGCTTAATCCGGTGGTGGTGGTGTACGGCGGGACCGCCCTTACTGCGCATGCGCAAACCCTTTCAAAAAAAATAAAAATAAAAAAACCTCCTCTCTCCCTCCCCTAGGCATCCCTCCCCGCGGCAACCACACCCTCACTGCGCATGCGCCTCTCCTCCTCTCTCTCCCCTGCTACGCTCCCCCTCTCTCCTCTAGGCTTCCCTGCCCGCGCCGTCCACACTCCCACTGCGCATGCGCGTCCCACCTCTCTTCTCCTCTCCTACGCTCCCCCCTCTCTTCTCTAGGCATCTCTGCCCGCAGCGTCCACACTCCCACTGCGCATGCGCGCCCCCCCCCCCCCCTCTCTCTCTCTCCTACGCTCCCCCCCCTCTCCCTCTATCGCCTCGCGACGCCGACACAGGCAGCGTCTGCTAGCGAGTTTCTTGGTTGAAAAAACCGACTGCTCGCGCTGCACAACCGTTCACTGGCCACCCCGTATATATGGCAATGAATCTTGACCTCCAAGGTGGTGCCGGTGGGAGATTTCTCCTGTGCGTTGTTGAACAATAAAAATTCGCAGCGTGCGCGTTAACTAAAAGCGGTCTGCGGCGGAGCTCGGCGGAGCTATATATGAAAAAAAAAAATTAAGAAAATAAACAAAAAAATAAAAAAAAAACAAGAAAAAGCAAAAAAAAAAAGGCGCTGCGCCGTGCTCCCGACCGGGCTGCAGAAATTAGGCGCCTTTTCCTTCTTCGAACCACAACCACCATATATAAATGGAGTGAAGCGCGCGCGAAATGCATTCGCATTTCCTCACGATTTCCCTTCGGGGAGGTGGGGGCTTTTTTTCTTTTGTTCAATATCGAGAGTGGATACAGAAAGGAGGCACTCTTGTGCGCATCTCAACGGCAGTGTTCAAATTGAAAGAAAAAGTTGGACCGTTGCGTGATAATGATAAGCTCGTCCGAGATCTGCGTGCCACCAGCGGTAAATGGCGCATATAAATAGCTCACCGCTATTACGCCGGCACATGCATGACGCACGGTTGAGTTGTCCAACGCAGCGCGCTGAAGAGCGAGGGATCGCTGGTTCGAATCCCCGGTCGGGCGCATCGCAATTTTTTCCTTCTGATATATTTTTCTTTGTGCCTTTTTTATATATATACATATATATACATACCCGTGACATGACGGCGACGGCAACAGCAAAAAGCATGCCAGAGTGTCCCCATAATTGCTATCGCAATAAAAATGAAACAGTCCGCTGTACGTTCGGCGGTTTCTTTGCGTGAACATATACGTTACGGAGCGCGGTGCCTGATTCATGCAGTGTGTGGTCGGCGAGTGCTCTACGCCACTTGCGTAAATAGCTCGCCGTTACTATGCCAGCGGATGCATGGCGCATGATATAGCTGTCTAACGCGGCGCGCTGCTGAGCGAGGTGTCGACGGTTCGAATCCCCGTTCGGGTGGTTCGGGATTTTTGAAGACAATAGCCATTCATCTGATACCTAAACGCCGAAATTTTGGTCTGTCTGTCTGTCTATCTTTCTGTCTGTCTGCCACACGATTGAGCCACCCGGCCTAAGTTAAACACTTGCTGAACGCCCAGCCATCTTGAACTGGTAGCTGCGTTCATACTTGTGAACATTGTCGATCAACAAGCGAATATTACGCATATCTGAGGCGTAACATCAATGTGTAAATATTAGGCGGTGTGTTCCTTTGCTCGAAAATACATAGATACGTAATTCTAAAGGCCCTAGTGTTACTTAGGATGCGCTGAAAGTGCGACGCTATGCACGAAAAAGCCCTCTGCCGACGATATGGTGCTGCCACTTGGCAGTGGCCCTGGGTTCTGCACAAGCTCATGTTTCCCGACGGCACTGCCAGATGGCGTCCATATCTCACGCAGCGCTTCGTCTATTTTATCAATGCCAGCTATCGTCTTTCGACGACATTTGCAACGAAGCACGCAGACAGGCGGTAAATTGTTTCTTGTGATTTATTTTTCTTTTTTGCCTTATGTACCTATATAGATATATATATATACATATATATACATAAAAAGGTATTTGTATATATAACATATACAAATACGGGACATGAACACGGCGGCGACGGTAAAAGTCAGTCTAGAGTGTCCATAGAATTGCTATCACAATATAAGATGGCTAGGCTAGTTTCCGCCTCTGCCCTTGAGATTCCGGGAATACAGGTGACTTTGTAAAAAAAATTACACCTAAAGGGAACCATGTGTAGATGTGACGCAGCGGGTGCTAACGCTTACACTGGCGGCGGATTTGACGCTGGCGCTCATCGCAGCGTTGCGCAGGAGAGGAAACTGGGGAGGCGCAAAGCACGCAATGATGGAGCGGTGTTTCCTACTGGAACATGCCAATCGCTGCTAATGGGCAATGAGAGACAGAGGACTCCGACTGGACACAGAGACCCGCAGTCCGCTATTAGTTAACGCGCACGCTGCGAATTTTTATTGTTCAACAACGCACAGGAGAAATCTCCCACCGGCACCACCTTGCACGTCAAGATCCATTGCCATATATATGGGGTGGCAGTGAACGGTTGTGCAGCGCGAGCAGTCGGTTTTTTCAACCAAGAAACTCGCTAGCAGACGCTGCCTGCGTCGGCGTCGCGAGGCGAGAGAGGGGGGAGCGTTGGAGAGGAGAGAGAGGGGGGACGCGCATGCGCAGTGGGGAGTGTGGACGCCGCGGGAAGGGATGCTGAGAAGGGGGAGCGTAGGAGGGGAGAGAGGAGGGGAGGCGCATGCGCAGTGAGGGTGTGGTTGCCGCGGAGAGGGATGCCTAGAGGAGAGATAGGGGGTGAGGAGGTTTTTTATTTTTTATTTTTTTTGAAAGGGTTTGCGCATGCGCAGTAAGGGTGGTCACGCGGCACACCACCACCACCGGATTAAGCTTCGCCATAAGATGCTTCGCATCTAAAAGTCGCAGTTTCGCCACTAGGGCGGAGCAATGAGTGCGACAGCAAGAAATTAGTTTGTCACACGAAGAACGACAAGCAGCTCGATACTTGCAGCGCGCCGCCGCAGCACAAAGAAAGACGCTCGAAAAGGACGCATAGGTATACACAGGACAAGCATGAACTAACAACTGTCGCAGTTATGTGTTCGTATTTGAGCAACGCGCTGCGAGTGTCACAATGCAGAAGCCGACGCTGTTGTTGTTGCCTCTGACATGGCTGATACCCACTCAGGGGGATTGGCCAAGGATTGATTATATGATACTGTTAGACTTTTAGACGCGGTTTGCTACTTCTTTTTCTTTTAAACTACGGCACGTGGAATGACCCTCTGCGTCTCCTGCCACGCGGTGGCGTCTGACGCCAAGTGTGCCCAGTGTTCTTTTTTTCTCTTCTATATAATGAGTGGTACAGAGCGGAGCCACTTTTTCGTCCGCGTCTCAAGGGCAGTTTTGAATTTGAAAGAAACTGTAAAAGCGTTGCGTGATAGAAAACCCATCAAGCTGTTCCGAGATCTGCGTTCCGCGAGCGGCAAATGGTGCATATGAATAGCTCGCCGTTTTATCGGTGGCATAAGCATGGCGTGTGGCTATGTTGGCTAGCGCAGCAGGCTTCGGAGCGAGGGGTCGCTGGTTCGGATACCCGCTGTTGTCGTTTGGATCTTTTTTCTGCTGATTTATTTTTCTTTATGCCTTTTTTTTATATATACATATACATATCGGGGACATGACGGTGACAACAGACGGCGACAGCGAAAATCAGCCGATAGTGTCCATATAATTGCTATCGCAATAATATATAAATCTGTAGCCCGCGAAACGCGCCCACTTATTCCCTGCACCCTATGTGTAAGCGCGACCAAAAAACTACCTTAAGTTACATATTGGAGGCACTATAACGTGATAATAAAACGTTATAACGCATAAGAAAACACGCAAACGTCCAAATGCCATCTCACTACGAAAAAAAAAAAAAAGGAAAACTGGCTTTCAAAATACTTGGATAATTATTGATAACAGGAGAATACAAAAGACAGAGCTTCCTGCTTGAATTCGCGGGTACTCGCTGATGGAACACCCCAGGTCAAATGACGTCGACAGCGGGATCTTTACCGCTTGTTGAGAGATTTCTTATCGTTGCTATGTTTCTCTGCTGGAAGTGGAGCAGTAGCGGGGCTGCTACGGATAAGCTTCAGTGGTTGTTGAAGTGGGTGACAACCGTTCAACCACAACCCACAGGCAACGAGCTGTTTAACAACAAGAACGAATAAAAAATCCCCATCTCCCACTAAAGGGAAGCATATGTGGATGCGAAGCAGCCGGGAAATAATTAGCTTGAGTGGGAGGAACGTCGCCGCTCTCATTTCACGGCAGCGGTCAGGGCGCTCATCGCGGCGCTGCACAGGAGAGAGAATGAGGCGCGCGCGCTCCGTCATTTTCATACCGGGGCGCCCCCCAACGGAGCATGCAGCTGCCACACCACCTGTCGTGCGCGGCGCTCCGTAGAGGATTCCTAGAGAAGAGGGCGGGGGGGGACCGTAGGAGAGGAGAGAGAGGGGGAGGGGGCGTGCATTCGCTGTGGGGGTGTGGGACGCGGGAGCCGCTCCGTAGAGTAGAGGATTCCTAGAGGAGCGAGGGGGGAGAGGACGCGCATGCGCTGTGGGGATGTGGGACACCGGAGCCGGTCCGTAGAGTAGAGGATTCCTAGAGGAGAGAGGGGGGAGAGGACGCGCATGCGCTGTGGGGATGTGGGACGCGGGAAGGAGCGACGGACTAAGCCCCTGCAAACACATGCAAGCAAGATCAAGGAATGGGGTCAACCTGGGTGACAGGCACCACCTGCCTAGCCATTGCTAAGTAGCCTCTCTGTGCTCTCGGCCATGACTCTGATGACTGTGATAGTGGTTGACGGCCTTCATATTACTACAGTATTCTGGTTCGCATAATGGGTGCTTCCCTACTTCATGAAAGTGGCCGGACGCGGGACGCCGGACGGGGGTCGGAGGACGCGGGAGGACAAAGCCCCGAGCATAAGATGCTTCGCATCTAAAAGCAACTTTGGCCCTAGCGTCCGTGCTTTCTTATCGTTGTGCAGCTTATCGTTACTGCTGCACATTGTGACCAATCTGTAGTAACCGAAAAAAAACTACCCCATGTCTCGCTAAAGGGAACCATGTGTGGATGCGAAGCCGCGGGGAGATAATCAGCTTGAGCGGGAGGAACGTCGCCGCTCTCATTTCACGGCAGCGGTGCGGGCGCTCATCGCGGCGCTGCACAGGAGAGAGAATGAGGCGCGCGCGCTCTATCATTTTCATACCGCGGAACTACCGTGGCGCCCACACCGGAGAATGCGGCTGTCACACCACCTGTCGTGTGCGGGACAACGTAGAGGATTCCTAGAGGAAACGAAGGGGGGGACCGTAGGAGAGGAGAGAGAGGGGGAGGGGACGTACATGCGCTGTGGGGATGTGGGACGCGGGAGCCGCTCCGTGGAGTAGAGGATTCTTAGAGGAGAGAGGGGAAGAGGACGCGCATGCGCTGTGGGCGCCGCTCCTTAGAGTAAATGATTTCTAGAGTAGAGAAAGGGGGGTGAGCGTAGGAGAGGGGAGGCGCATGCGCTGTGGGGGGTGTGGGACGCGGGGGCCGCTCCGTAGAGTGGAGGATTCCTAGAGGAGAGAAAGGGGGGTGAGCGTAGGAGAGAGAGGGGGGAGGGACGCGCATGCGCTGTGGTGGTGTGGGACGCGGGAAGGAGGGACGGACTAAGCCCCCTCCAAACACATGCAAACAAGATTAAGGAATGGGGTCAACCTGGGCGACAGACACCACCTGCCTAGCCATTGCTAAGCAGCCTCTTTGTGCTCTCGGCCATGACTCAAGGAATGGGGTCAACCTGGGCGACAGACACCACCTGCGTAGCATTGCTAAGCAGCCTCTCTGTGTTCTTGGCCATGACTCTGATGACTGTGTTAGGTTTGACGGCCTTCATATTACTACAGTGTTCTGGTTCGCATAATGTGTGCTTCCCTACTTCATGAAAGTGGTCGGACGCGGGACGGGGGGACGGCGGACGGGGGGACGCGGGAGGGACAGAGCCCCGAGCATAAGATGCTTCGCATCTAAAAAAACTTCCCCATGTCCCGCTAAAGGGGACCAGGTGTGGATGCGAAGCAGCGGGGAGATAATTAGCTTGAGCGGGAGGAACGTCACCGCTCTCATTTCGCGGCAGCGGTCCGGGCGCTCATCGCGGCACTGCACAGGAGAGAGAATGAGGCGCGCGCGCTCCGTCATTCTCGTACCGCGGAACTACCGTGGCGCCCCCAGCGGAGTATGCAGCTGTCACACCACCTGTCGTGGCCGCCGCTGCGTAGAGGATTCCTAGAGGAAAGGACGGGGGGGGATCGTAGGAGAGGAGAGAGAGAGGGGGGAGGGGACGTGCATGCGCTGTGGGGGTGTGGGACGCGGGAGCAGCTCCGTAGAATAGAGGATTTCTAGAGGAGAGAGGGGGGAAAGGACGCGCATGTGCTGTGGGGATGGGGGACGCCGGAGCCGCTCCGTAGAGTAGAGAATTCCTGAGGAGAGAGGACGTGGATGCGCTGTGGGGGATGTGGGACGCGGGCGCCGCTTCGTAGAGTAGATGATTCCTTGAGTAGAGGAAGGGGGTGAGCGTAGGAGAGCATAGGGCAAGGAACGCGCTGTGGGACGCGGGGGGGGCCGCTCCGTAGAGTAAAAGATTCCTAGACGAGAGAAAGGGGGTGATCGTAAAAGAGAGACGGGGAGGGGACGCGCATGTGCTGTGGTGGTGTGGGACGCCGGAAGGAGGGACGGAGTAAGCCCCCTCCAAACACATGCAAGCAAGATTAAGGAATGGGGTCAACCTGGGTGACAGACACCACCTGCCTAGCCATGGCTAAGCAGCCTCTGTGTCCTCTCGGCCATGACTCTGGTGACTGTAGTAGTGGTTGACGGCATTCATATTACTACAGCGTTCTGGCTCGCATAATTGGTGCTTCCCTACTTCATAAAGTGGCCAGACGCGGGACGGCGGACGTGGGAGGGACGGACAGAGCCCCGAGCATGAGATGGTTCGCATCTAAAATTCCCCCATCTCCCGATAAAGGGAACCATGTGTGGATGCGAAGCAGCGGGGAGATAATTAGCTTGAGCGGGAGGAACGTCGCCGCTTTCATTTCGCGGCAGCTGTCCGGGTGCTCATCGCGGCGCTGCACAGGAGAGAGAATGAGGCGCGCGCGCTCCGTCATTTTCATGCGGCGCACTACCGTGGCGCCCCCAGCGGAGTACACAGCTGTCACACCACCTGTCGTGCGCGCTGCTCCGTAGAGGATTCCTAGAGGAGAGGACGGGGAGAACCGTAGGAGAGGAGAGAAAGGGGGGAGGAGACGTGCATGCGCTGTGGCGGTGTGTGACGCGGGAGCCGCACCGTAGAGTAGAGGATTCCCAGAGGAGAGAGGGGGGAGAGGACGCGCATGCGTTGTGGGGATGTGGGACGCGGGCGCCGCTCCGTAGAGTAGATGATTCCTAGAGTAGAGGAAGGGGGGTGAGCGTAGGAGAGCATCGTGGAGGGGACGCGCATGCGCTGTGGGGGGGGGGTGGAACGCGGGGTCGCTTCGTAGAGGATTCCTAGAGGAGAGAAAGGCGGTGAGCGTAGGAGAGAGAGGAGAGGGGACGCGCATGCGCTGTGGTGGTGTAGGACGCGGGAAGGAGGGACAGACTAAGCCCCCTCGAAACACATGCAAGATTAAGGAATGGGGTCAACCTGGGCGACAGACACCACCTGGCTAGCCATTGCTAAGCAGCCTCTTTGTGCTCTCGGCCATGACTCAAGGAATGGGGTCAACCTGGGCGACAGAAATCACCTGCTTAGCCATTGCTAAGCAGCCTGTCTGTGCTCTCGGCCAAGACTCTGATGACTGTGGTATGGTTGACGGCCTTCATATTACTACAGTGTTCTGGTTCGCATAGTGGGTGCTTCCCTACTTCATGAAAGTGGCCGGACGCGGGACACGGGACGCGGGAGGGACGGACATAGCCCCGAGCATAAAACTTCCCCATTCCCCAATAAAGGCAACAATGCGTGGATTCGAAGCAGCGGGGAGATAATTAGCTTGAGCGGGAGGAACGTCGCCGCTCTTGTTTCACGGCAGCGGTCCGGGCGCTCATCGCGGCGCTGCACAGGAGAGAAATTGAGGCGCGCGCGCTCCGTGATTTTCATACCGCGGAACTACCGTGGCGCCCCCCTGCGGAGTATGCAGCTGTCACACCACCTGTCGTGCGCGGCGCCCCGTAGAGAATTCCTAGAGGAGAGGACGGGGGGGACCGTAGGAGAGGAGAGAGAGGGGGGAGGGGACGTGCATGCGCTTTGGGGGTGTGGGACGCGGTAGCCGCTCCGTAGAGTAGAGGATTGCCAGAGGAGAGAGGGGGGAGAGGACGCGCATGTGCTGTGGGGATGTGGGATGCCGCTCCGTAGAGTAGATGATTACTAGAGTAGAGAAAGGGGGCGAGCGTAGGAGAGGATAGGGGGGAGGGTACGCGCATGCGCTGTGGGGGGGCGGGACGCGGGGGCCGCTCCGTAGAGTAGAGGATTCCTAGAGCAGAGAAAGGGGGTGATCGTAGGAGAGGAGAGAGAGAGGGGGAGGGGACGCGTATGCGCTGTGGGGGTGTGGGACGCAGGAAGGAGGGACGGACTAAGCGCCCTCCAAACACATAGAAGCAAGATCGAGGAATGGGGTCAACCTTGGCGACAGCCACCACCTGCCTTGCCATTTCTAAGTAGCCACTGTGTCCTCTCGGCCATGACTCTCGTCACTGTGGTGGTGGTTGACGGCCTTCATATTACTACAGTGTTCTGGTTCGCATAATGGGTGCTTCCCTACTTCATGAAAGTGGCCGGACGCGGGACGCGTGAGGGACGCGGGACGGACATAGCCCCGAGCATAAGATGCTTCGCATCTAAAACTTCCCCATCTCCCTGTTTAGCTTGAGCGGCTAACTTGAGGTTAGCTTTAGGGGGGAGAAACGTCGCCGCTCTTGTTTCGCGGCAGCGGCCCGGGCGCTGATCGCGGCGCTGCAGAGGAGAGAGAATCAGGCGCGCTCCGTGATTTTAAATGGGAAGCATTTCTTAACGAACTTCGGCGACTTTGAGCGTATCTAGGTATCTATCCATCTATCTATCTATCTAGCAGATTACGACTTTGTGCTCTCCTGGCCGTACCGTTAATGGGATTTATACCAAATTTGGTATGGCTTAACATGACTGTATGAAGAACATAAATGGCTGGTCATATCATGAAAATCATGACTAACTTGTCATGAAAAGTATGATTTACATGCCACGCTCATGGCGCGCTCGCGGCCGTTTCGTTAGCTTGAGATACACCAAATTTGGTATTGAGGGACGTGACTGTATGACGAACATAAATGACAAGTGGTAATATGGAAATCATGACTTGTCATGAGCGACATGACTTGCATTCCACGCTCATGGCGCGCTCGCGGCCGTTTCATTAGTTGATATACACCAAATTTGGTATTGAGGGACATGACTGTATGACGAACATAAATGGCAAGTGATAATATGGAAATCATGACAAGTCATGAGCGACATGACTTGCATTCCACGCTCATGGCGCGTTCGAGGCAATTTCGTTGGCTTGATATACACCAAACTTGGTATTGAGTTACGTAATTGTAGGACGAACATTATCGACAAGTGGTAATATGGAAATCATGACTTGTGACGAGCGACATGACTTGCATGCCACGCTCATGGCGTGCTCGCGGCCGTTTCTCAGCTTGATATACACCAAATTTTGTATCGAGTGACATGACTGTATGACGAACATAAAGAACAAATGGTAATAGGGAAATCATGATATGTCATGAGCGACATATATGACTTGCATCCCACGCTCATGGCGCGCTCGCGGCCGTTTCGTTAGCTTGATATACACCAAATCTAGTATTGAGTGGCATGACTGTATAACGTATTTAAGTGGCAGTTGGCAACATGAAAATCTTCGCATGCATGTCATCTACAACGCCAGTAACATGCCACGCTCATGGTGCGCTTCCGTCCAGATCGCTGGCTTGATATACACCAAAATTGGTATTGCGCAACGTGACTGTGTGACGAACATAAATGACAGGTCCTAACATGTACGACATGACATGCAAATTATCTAAAGCATGATTTGCTCCTTCCTGGCTGCTTCGCATTACATCGATTCCCACAATGCGTGGGATCTGCCGACTGGTGTTCGCATTCATACTTCTGAACATATTCGACCAAAAAGCAAATACTACGCATACCTGAGGCGCAACATTAATATGTTAATGTCAGGCCGTGTGTTCTTTTATTAGAAAATACATAGGTACGCAATTCTAAAGACCCTAGTGTTTTATCAATGCCAGCCAGATGCAGTCAATTCAACGTAGAGTAGGCGCTATCTCAGGCAATTCAACACATAGTAGTACGGCCGGCACAAGACTATCGTCTTTCGACGACATTTGCAGCGAAGCACGCAGATACGCGGCCAATTTTATACCGCGGAACTACTGTGGTGCCCCCCAGCGGAGTATGCAGCTGTCGCACCACCTGTGGCGCGCCGCTCCGTAGAGGATTCCTTGAGGAGAGAACGGGGGGGAACCATAGGAGAGGAGAGAGAGAGGGGACGCGCATGCACTCTGGGACGTGGGAGCCGCTCCGTAGAGTAGAGGATTCCTAGAGTAGAGAAAGCGGGTGAGCGTAGGATAGAGGGGGGAGAGGACGCGCATGCGCTGAGGGGGGATGTCGGACGCGGGCGCCGCTCCGTAGAGTAGAGGATTCCTACAGCAGAGAAAGGGGCTGAGCGTAGGAGAGAGGGGAGAGGAAGTGCATGCGCGGTGGGACGCGGGCGCCGCTCCGTAGAGTAGACGATTCCTAGAGTAGAGTAAGGGGGGTGAGCCTAGGAGGGGAGAGATAGGGAGAAGGGACGCGCATCCGCTGTCGGGGGTGTGGGACGCGGGGGCCGCTCCGTAGAGTAGAGGATTCCTAGAGGAGAGAGAGGGGGGAGGGGACGCGCATGTGCTGTGGGAGTGTAGGATGCGGGACGCGGGCGCCGCTCCGTAGAGTAGAGTGTTCCGAGAGGAGAGAAAGGGGGTGGGCGTAGGAGAGGAGAGAGCGAGAGGGAGGAGACGCGTATACGCTGTGGTGGTGTGGGACGCGGGAAGGAGGGACGGAAGGACGCTTGTACTTCACATTTAAGAGTAAAACGCGATAGCGTGAGCGCATCGCTATTTCATTCGCTAACCTCGCTTCCCTGCTAGGTAGGCACTGTGCCGTCAGAAAAGGAATGTCTGTGCACGTAACATTAGCCGTTTGAAACGATCCAAGAATGCTTATTGGAAGCAGAGTTGTGAATAGACCATTGTGCCATAATTCTTCCTTTTGCGAAATCGCAAAGTACCCACTAAGCGTCCTTAAGGCAATAGGCGCAGCTGCACACTTGCTTGATGCTGTTATTGATAATGATAATTAATTCCGTCAGTGCGCTTGGTAAGTAGTGAGTATGTAGAGAGAATACTCGTTGCACAATCAACATGTTTTGACACCTGGCGCGATTCTGCACTTCTGTCGTATAATATTACATGCATTAAGGAGATTCCTTGCACTACATAAGTTTTTTTTTTTTTTTACCGAAACAGTTTGAAGCACTATCTTCGCTCTGCGGTACAATACCTGGTTGCCACGCAGAAGTCCAGGGATTTTCGCACTCGAAACGAAAATTCTTATTTTTCATTTATTTGCCTGCATTTCGGCTATTTGCTCCCAGACCCACAGGTGACGCAATCTAATCCCGGCCGCGGCGGCTGCATTTTCGATGGAGGCGAAAATGCTTGAGGCCCGCGTGCTTCTAATTAGACGCGCGTTAAATAACCCCGGGTGGCCGCAATTTCCAGAGCTCTTGACTACGGCGTCTCTCATAATAATATCGTGGTATTAGGACGTTAAACTCCAACAATTATTATTATATTTGCTCAGCAGAAGCGATGCCGACGCTGACACCATAATTTCCAAGGTGCATTAGGATCGATCGGGAAAGTTTGAACGAGAAATGTTAGAAACCGCACTGTCAAAGACATCAACGTGGGGTGTACGTTTGAAATGCTACTGGGCGAGCTAGGAAACATAACGAAAACGAAGAACTCAATGGAAGATTCTCAGAATATTTTTTTTGTTATGCTAAACTTGACGCGGTTAGCCATTTACTTCACGGCTATCTGGCATGTGGCTAAGTTTCTGACTACCACATTTTTCCGTCGATCACCAGAAATGGGAGGCGTGTGTAGGCAGTCTGCGGCATGCAAGTGTGGGGTTGTGTTTAATTCGACGCATTGTGGGGCTCAGGAAGGCATTGCTAATTTTCGTGCCGGGATTTCCCGCGTACATTCTGCAGGTCATTCCATTGATACTGTGTTGTGTACTTCATGGAAGCTAAACTAGCTCACAGATGTTGTAGAAAACAGTTCCTGTGACTGAAGACTGCTGTCACTGGCGCACGTCCAGCGTGCCCTCATTCTTCGTGGCGGTGAATGCGGCGCGCTAAACGAAGAAACGCTGCGTTGTGATGGGGTGCAAAGAGATCATTTCGCTGCAACATTCTCGCTCCAGTGGTTTCCCTTCATTGGGCAAAGTCAGTTTCGACCTATTCTGCCACTGTGCTCGTCAGCCGTTCTATCATCGTAATTTTTTTTTATCTGCAAAAAAGATTTGCTGGATATTGCAAGTACACTATTCGCCTAAAAACGTCAAGCTTTTTTCTCGAATCCTTCTTGTTGATCTTACTTTTTTCTCGCATACGGCTATGCAGGAGCCGTAACGACGCAAAAAAAATTCCCGTATTTATGAAAAGAAAGTAAACTAGCAGCACTTATGAAAAATATGACGATGTCGCGCCCTCGATCGTAAATGCGGGACGTCGCTACAACTTCCGGTTGCGACGTCATATTTTATACTTTTTTTCTTGTTAGTTGCCACGTACAATGTTGATAGCTACGTTGGCAATGAGCCGCCAACTTCTTGACACGTGAGCTTCTAAGGAAGTTTCACTGCCAGAGTTGGCGGTCTAGCCGCTTTCCCGTCTCCTTCACCGTTTCCTGTGTTTGTCTGTCTTTGGCTGGATATATTTCCTTGACACGATGCACCAACTAGCCCAACGACGAGTTGTACTAGAACACCTTTCACTGCCAGTTTACATGTGCGATGGAATTTCTATGAAACGGACTGTTTTTAGCGCCATCGCGTTGATATAGCAGCATGTGTTGGCATAAAGGTGAGCAGGAGGAGAGTGTTGGTGCCGGTGGTGCTTCACTCAAGCAGTGGGGTTTTAGCAATCATTCAGTGTAATATTATTACGGCGAAGCTGTCGATCACTAGGATCCGGGATTTCGTTGATTCCGCATGGAAAAACTCTCTCCTATAAAGTGAGAGCGAAAGAGTGAACAATAAAAGCAGACGCGCATGCCGCCACTCCCTTTTGAGCTCTGTTCGGTGAAGCCAGTAGCGTGAAAAGACTCACTGCGTCAAACCGTGCCATTTGCTACACATGGTCATGCAGGTGATGCTTCAATGGTCGTGTATACATTTGGCACTGACCAGGAACCTAATCCGCGTCGTCCTGTAGCCACTGGAGGTGTATCACACCGACCACAAGGCCATCATCACTTCCTCGACAAAGTAATAGAGAGAAAAAGAGGACATCTTAAACACATTGCGAATTGTGCGTTCTCTGTATTTGCACAAATTATATACACGGTAATAACTTAAGACGTCTCCAATTACACATCACGTAATTACAAATAAGCCAGTAAAAGCTGTACCCATCGCCATAGTAGCTTACCTGATCAACCTCCTGTAGTGTAGAATGGCGGATTAACAAAACTTTTTGTTTTTGTACCCCAATGACACGAATAACTTCCCTATAGAGAAATAAGAACTTATATGTTGCAAGGTTGCAAAAGGGCATATGTTGCAAAAGAGCAATATGTACTTATGAGCGTATTGATCATTATACCAATAAAGGACCTGCAGTCCAAAACTGTAGCAATATCTCTTGTTTCGCAATATATAAAACTCGTATAAGTAGCTGTGAAGTGCGATTAGAATGTTACAAGCAATTATTACAAACGTAATTAAAGTACACAGCAGAAGATAAGAGAGGTACGCGATATAAACTCTAAAAATGAATAGAGTATGTGAAGAAATGTAGAAACATGCGAGCGCTTCAATTCAGTGAAATATGTTCTGACGTTACGATGTAAGTTCGAAGAGGACGCTCGAAGGTTGATATTATAGCTCCAGATTTCCGCACTCGGAAAGCCAAGAGCTTTCTTTTTTTTAGGAGTGTGCGAATAGTGAAATTTCATCTCGATTCGAATTCGAATCGAATAGTGCCGAATAGTGGCCAAAAATGTCGAATATCGAATCGAATATCGAATACCAAAAATTTTGTTTAATATTGAATGAAAGAACAAATAAATACAATCTGCTCATGTCCTCGAGCACATAACGCGGTGAGTGACTGCCACCGAAAGACTACAAATTGTCATGTCGAAGCAGCTCTTCCTCTTGACCTGGAGTCATGCTTTCTCGCCGTGATGTTACGGTGTTTCCTGCAGTTGAAAACATGCGCTCACTGGGCGCCTAAGTAGCAGGGATGGGAAGTTATCGCAAAGCAATTTGGCGACACCTGGATTGAGTGCAGCTCATTGCGCTTTCCAATATGTCAAAGGGTTATCCTTTTGGGGGGTCAGGAGCTCATTCAAGTGTTTTTGAAGCTCTTGAATATAAGATCTGAGCTCAGTGCTGATTATTTTTTGACGCTAGCAGTTCGACAGTCTCGCAGACTGTTCTCTGGCCTTTTCTGCTGGAGCCATGACGTGTGGAAATGACATAATATCCTTTATTATAAAGATGCGCTCACTTTTTAACCAGTATATCGGTGAAAGTTTTAACAGAAAGCCTTCTGTGACGACGTTAGCGTTAGTTTTAGCCGCCCCACCCTAACAAAGCCTGTGTCACGCTTTAGATATTCGTCCAGTCGAATTATTCGAAACTTCGAATACTAGGTATTCGAAAGTCAAATCGAATTATTCGAGTGAGTATTATTCGATTCGAATTCGAAACTCGAATATTCGCACACCCCTATTTTTTTTTTCTCTTTTTTACAGTGAAAGCTGTTATGAGATCACAACAACGGCCGTTCTTGACGCCATAGTTGTCCGCCACCACCGCCTCCTTCAACACCGGCGTCTGTAATCACTATCGCATGAAATAAGAACCAAAAATAGCGAAGTGAGAAAAAATATTCAGGTTGGAACCGGGTTCGAACCTGGACCCTCTCTGTAGCCGTCCATTACTCTACCAAAAAGCCATGCCGGGGCTTCAAACTCTATCGCAAAAAGACGCTATACAGGCTTCATGCCGGAAAGAAACGAGGTGAACATATGTAATATAGTGTGGAAGAAGAGTGAAATAACAACCAGGCGTCACAGAATTCGAAGTGCGAATTGTGTAGCCAGGTGTCACACAACGCCAAGTGCGTAACCAGTGATTCGTTGAATGCTTCTAACACATTACAAAAAGCTCAGCCATAATTATTCATCGTCATCAGCCACTGCATCAAGAACAGGCTCATAATGCCTTACAGGTGGGACTAAAGCACCCCCACTCTCTCCGAAGAATGACGAATAATGACATATTGGATTCTTCCCTATTTCGCAAAAAATTATTATGATTTATAGCGTAGAGGGCATCTCGCAAGTGTACTTGTATTAGTTGCCAAGGAAGGCCATAAGGCCCCTATGATCCCTTCCTGCGGAACTCAATAAAGTTATTACTCTCTCTGTCTCTCTCTCACGTTAACGTGTGTAATATAGCTTGGTAGGAGAGTAATATGAATTACGTAAATAGTGAGTCGTTTAAAGTTTCCTACCCATTAAAAAGGTCTCAGCCATAATTCTTCATCATCATCATGCATGGCATCAACAAAGTGCACATAATGTCTTGCACATAATGCCTTGTGTAGCGGGTACCTCTCTTATCCGCAGGATGCCTAATAATGGTGTAGTGGATGCTTCCCAACTAGACAAAAACTATGATTTAGGGTGTAATGGGTACCATGCAAGTCTACTTGTAATAGTAGCACCAAGAGAGAGAAAGAGAATTGACTATATTAAAGGTCATGAAGTGGCCTGGGCACCCCTTAAGGGGAGATGCGATTCGGAAAAAAAAAGTTGTGTTAATCTGTAGCCTAAGGCAGTGAAACTTTTGCTGCATATAGAGGATTTTATGCTGATTTAAAATATGAAATTAGTGTTATAGTAAGCTTTACAGTTTTTGTTTTGTGCCGTGACAATGTGTAAAATATAGTTCTTTTTCTAGACTCTTCTTTTACCAGTAAATGTTTATCGTTGTGAGCCCTTATTGGCTCATATTGCTCCACATTATCTGTAGAATGCAAATAACTATCAAGAAAGCGCGTATAAGACATTCTAATGGACAAGAAAAATTGTAATGTGAGAAGCCTTAGAATGCTCCGACCATACTAATTGCTTATTTTGGGTTCGTAATAATTACATTTGGTGATATCAAGTTTTAAAGTAGATACTTGCACTCTGCACATGTAAAGAAATATGTGGGCAAACTTTCATCCTGATCGGACTATCAGAAGTACCAAAACATGATGTAAAAACTCATGAAGTTGCCCAGAATTGTATCTTGAGAAAAACGCATTTTAAAGGTATAAGTGAAAGCTCATCTATGCGGAAAAGATTTGTCATTTAAGATGTTTTATTCCAGCATCAGAGCTTGGTAGTCATGGTTATTTTGAGCATGTGACTTTAGTGAACCCCTCATGTGAAATCCAATGGCAAGCAGCCAGGTGACAATTTACAGGGGACTCTAGACAATCAGGACTTCTTAGATTTTTGGTAGCCACCTTGTGCTCTTTAAAAGCGATCTTGACCTACTTCGAGTTTAATTACAATCTTCAGTTTTTTGTCGAGAAAGTAGAGAAACTAAACTAGTGAAAGCAAATAAAAAAAATTCCCCATCTCCCGCTAAAGGGAACCATGTGTGGATGCGAAGCAGCGGGGAGACAATTAGCTTGAGCGGGAGGAACGTCGCCGCTCTCATTTCACGGCAGCGGTCCGGGCGCTCATCGCGGCGCTGCACAGGAGAGAGAATGAGGCGCGCGCGCTCCGTCATTTTCATACCGCGGAACTACCGTGGCGCCCCCCAGCGGAGTATGCAGCTGTCACACCACCTGTCGTGCCCGCCGCTGCGTAGATGATTCCTAGAGGAAAGGACGGGGGGGGGATCATAGGAGAGGAGAGAGAGGGGACGTGCATGCGCTGTGGGGATGTGGGACGCGGGAGCAGCTCCGTAGAGTAGAGGATTCCTAAAGGAGAGAGGGGGGAGAGGACACGCATACGCTGTGGGGATGTGGGACGCCGCTCCGTAGAGTAGAGGAAGGGGGTGAGCGTAGGAGAGCATAGGGGAGGGGACGCGCTGTGGGACGCTCCGTAGAGTAGAAGATTCCTAGAGGAGAGAAAGGGGGTGAGCGTAATAGAGAGAGGGAGAGGGGCCGCGCATGTGCTGTGGTGGTGTGGGACGCGGGAAGGAGGGACGGACTAAGCCCCCTCCAAAGACATGCAAGCAAGATTAAGGAATGGGGTCAACCTGGGCGACAGACACCCCCTGCCTAGCCATTGCTAAGCAGCCTCTCTGTGGTCTCGGCCATCACTCAAGGAATGGGGTCAACTTGGGCGACGACACCACCTGCCTAGCCATTGCTAAGCATCGTCTCTGTGCTCTCGGCCATGACTCTGATGACTGTAGTAGGGTTGACGGCCTTCATATTACTACAGTGTTCTGATTCGCATAATGGGTGCTTCTCTACTTCATGAAAGTGGCCGGACGCGGGATGGGGGACGCTGGACGGACATAGCCCCGAGCATAAGATGCTTCGCATCTAAAACAAAAATATGTATTTTTTGAAAAAAAATTGCGTTTTTCGCCTCGCATCTCCCCTTAAGGAGGCCGGCCCGGTGGCTCCGCCCACGTGTGGACTGGGAGTCGGAGCTCGCCAGCCACCTTTTGGGCCTTTTTGGACGGCCTTGTGTTGAAGGGCCCTGTCGGGGCTCCTGATGTGATTGATCCAGTCGTCCTCGGTGGCAGGGGACCCGAAGCTAGTGTTTAGCGTGGGACACTGCCATAGCATGTGACTTAAGTCGCACTTTGGATTTTGACATTTAGGGCATTCTGGCCTTATATATATATCGGGTACATAATAGCGCAAACTTGGAAAAACACAGATTCGAGAAAAGAAGTAGGAGGGAGCAGAAAGGTCGGGCGCTAAACTTCAGCTGTTTATTCCAAAGAACAAGCCACCAGATTACAACTCTCTGCGCATGCGTGCATCAAAATCAGTAAAACACTGGTCACACTCGCGTATCAAGAAGCTGCAGCTCATTTTGGTAAAGGGAAACAGACGTGTCACTGATGCAACCCGTGCCTCTCTTCTTAATGTGAAACGCCTCCAATAGCTCTCGCGCTAATGTGTCGCGGCTTCTGCCTATTATCCTGATCTCACGAAGCAGAGGCTCACACCTGCAGGCTAAACAATGCGCCGGTAAGTGCGTATTTCCTTTATTCTTTAAAGATAATTCATCTTCCCGAGCTCGGTCGTTGAGACAGCGTCCAGTTTCCCACACGACAGCGGTATTTCATAAACAACACCAGTCGCGCATTTCACAGAAGGTCTGGTGTGCTTCTTCTGGCATCCGGGCTTTTTGTCAACGCGGCTGACCCGCGGACACAGTCCAGCCAACTTGCGTGGTGCCGAGAAGACTACGTGCACACCGTGCCTATTGGTAACCTTCTTGAGGTTGTGCGAAAGTTGGTGGACGTACGGGACCACCGCGGGCTTGCCTCCTTTTTGGACGGGGCTGGACGTTATCCTTTTAATGCCCTTCACCTTCTGAAGAAGGGTTTTTGAGACGGCCACTACGACGGAGCTCGGGAAGCCGGCTGAATGCAGCCTAACCAATTGGCTGTCAAAACTATCCTGCATGGAGTGAGGACACGACTTCATGAGGGCAGACTCAAGACAGTTGGTAGCGATGGCAGTGAATGCCATCGAAACAGTTTCGTGAAGTTTATACTCCTCTGCCAGGCGTTGCACCATGAGCGTGATAATGCGTCATTAAGAAGGCTTTGGTCTTCAGAAGAGATAACAGTGTGGTAGAGAACGCAATGATCGGCACATAGACACATGTTAGTGGTTATAGTTTCTGAGAAGTCATTAATTTAATATAGGGAGAGAAGAGGGCCAAAGACTAGACCCTGATGATACAGGCGGTTACCGTGAACAAAGGCTCGCAACCGCACTGTCTGCAGTGGCTTGAAATATAAGATAACGTTCCTACAATCAAAGAATTAGCATGCTCTGTAATGCTAATGTTCCAGTCAGTATCTCTTGTGTGCTTTTACAGCGAAACATCTTATCAGATCACAGCAGCATTGAGGTAGTTGTCCACCGTCGCTACCGCCGCCGGTGTACGTAACCACTATCGTGCAAAATAGAAAAAAAAATGAAATTAGAAAAAAATGACGGACACTTGACCGCAAAGCTCAAGTGTCCTCCAAGTTCCGGCGCCGCAATTATACGCCGCCTCTGGTATCCGTTACCGGTACGGCGAGAAATAATAAAAAAATGAAATGATAAAAAATTTATAGGAACGAATGGGTTTGAAACCGGGCCCTGGCGTGGCAATCCAGTATTCTACCACGAAGCGACGCTGGTGCACGAAACTCCTTCACAAAAACATCTTATAGAAGTGTCATATCGGGCAAAGAATCGCGTTAACGTGTGTAATATAGCGTCGTAGAAGATCAAAATAACAACCAGGTGTACACAATGCGAATTGCGGAACGAGTGGGTCGCTGAATGCTTCCAACCCGTTATACGAGCCTCAGCCATAATTCCTCATCGTCACCAGCCAAAGCGCCAGCAAGGTCCACGTAATGTCTTGCAGATGTGTAGTTGGTACCTTGCTTGTCCGCAGAAAGACGAATAATAACGCAGTGGGCGCTTCCTTGCTTCCTGAAAGTTACGGTGGTTTATGGCGTAGTAGGTACCTTGCATGTGTACTTGTATTAGTTGCCTCAAGTGTGTCTGCACGGGCTCTGGAAAGGCAAGTCATCCAACTTTCGCTATGACTGCTGCGTGTTCTGCGCAGGCCTAGCGATTTTTTTACTTTTAGTGCCAGCTAAGATGTCGCCCACATTCGTTTGTGCTGCGTTGCAATATGTCGTCTTCTTATCTCTTAAGATTGCGGCTGCAGAGTACCTGACCGCGATTGTTTTATCAACGCGAGGGGTGCTAAGACGCACTGAATCCAGACAGGCAGCCACTGGAAACTTAAGCCGGCACCAATGAAGATAAGCGGTCAGCTATACACAGGGGAACTGTTCGTGCGTGAGTTTGTATGTGTGCGTGTATATAGACACATGCCAAATTGAAAACTTTCGAGCCAGTGGAGGTATGAATTCCGTTAAAAAAGGGCTTGCTGCATGAATGGCTATCGATATTTTCCGGATCACTTATGTCTAAACCTCCCATCACTTAGTGATGGGAGGTTTAATGGGAGGTGATGGGATCACTTATGTCTAAACCTACCCATCACTTAGTGCATACTATGTAATGGGTAGTATGCTTTAAACCAAGAAGGCTACCTTGAACATTGCATAGGCTGCTTTTACCTTACATTACCCTTAATTAGCGTGAACATGTCATGCTTAATTTGGTATCACATTTTGTGCCACATATTCATTTTGATATCTTCCGTTCTGAAATCATCAGCAGGTCGTGTTCCGGATCCTTATATAAGCTCTTACTGCATGACGCTCCAATATAACCAACCAGAAACGTACAACTGCAGCGTCATTCTTGTATCTGTAGACCCATCAGGGCACTGCAGTAAGTATTTATGTTGACATAAATTGTTCGTATTACGATGCAAGAAAAAATGAAGAGCGGCATTCAGGAGTGACCTTAACGATAGTCATCTCAGTTTATCACATGGAGACATAATAAAGGCGCCACCTTGCGGGTTTCCGCAGAACTTATTTGCAATATGGAGACATGGGCAACATCCTGTGTAGACATAATGCGTTATGGCTTAATATCTTACGCTTTGTATGCTGTTTAAAGCGTTATCGTGTAACTGCCGAATTATTGCGTGACACTTAAAAATCACTATATATAGATATATATATGCGTGTGTGTGTTACACGCGTCTATAAACTCACGCAAAACATTATTTCATACGGGTGTTAGCTTAACATTAGACTGACATACCGACACTGCAGGCAAAATAGACCAACAGTCTGTGGTTCTGAAGTATGCAAGACATTTAATAACGAAAGCCGTCGAATTCAGAAAACAAAAGTAGGCGCCCTATTGTGCACACTTTGCCTAAAACGATTGCAACCGCTCATAATTTTGGGAATAACTCATCAAAGACAGGCATTATAAAATAGCCACTCAGCACGGACATGCATTATACTCACACACTCGCCATGGTGGCCTAGTAGCTGTAGTGCTCGATTACTGACCCGAAGGCCACGTGATCGAATCCCGGCCCTGGCGGCCGCATTTCGATGAAGACAAAAAGCTTCAGGCCCGTTTACTTAGATTTACATGCGCTTTAAATAACACCAGATAATCAAAATTTACGGAGTCTTCCCTTACGGCGTCTCCCATAATCTTAGCGCGGTGTAGAGACGTGAAACACTAACTGTTTTAATAATAATAATAATATTATTATTAGCTCAATAGCATTAAAGAGCTCATTTCGCTGAAATTCCCGCATCGGCGTCATTGGTTGTGAGCTAAAAAATCATCATCTTGTCCGTGACCAAAAAAATCGAGAAAGATGCAAATAAAATAATAAAAAATTGGGGGGACCCTTAAGCTTCGCCTTTAAGAGTTGAACGCGATAGCGATATCCCGTCCCTAGTGCGTACTTCAATCACTTAGTGCATACTATGTAATGGGTAGTATACTTTAAACCAGGAGAAATTATGCGCGGCAAATGTGGGAAATGTTTTCGAACTTGCTATGCACCCCACTACGTGGTGTTAAGGGAATACGCGCAGTAAGGTGTGTGCCGTTTGTAATGGGTGGCTGGCTTTAAACTATGGAATCGTTATGATAGTCACATATTCTGACGCCCGATGGCAATGTACGCTTGTACCACGCAATATTCCTGGGATATTACATGTTATATTGCGACGCCTATATAAAGGACGCTAGCGTTTGCGAAGCATGGGAGTTATTTTCACTGCATTTCCAAGCCGAGGAAGTAATTTTCCCAGTATTTCCAAGCAGAGCCATGGCTGTGTGGTACAACACCTCTGCTTGCCACGCAGACGACGCGGGTTCGATCCTCACTAGGACCCGAAAGTTTTTATTATTTATTTTATTTGCATCTTTCTCACAGACAAGATGATGATTTATCGCTCACAAGCAACGACGCCGACGCCGGAATTTCTGCGAAAGGAGCTCTTTAACGCTATCGCGTTAAAACTCGCTGTTCGAAGTGAGAATCCAACCCACGACTTCTGCGTGGCAAGCAGGTCTTCTACCACAGAGCCACGCCATTGCTTGAGACTGCTTTGAAAAAAGCATGACTATCCCTCTCTCACAGGAATCGGATAAAATGAAAGTGAAAACTGTTTTCAGAGAAGTAGTGCTTATTGTGTACTAATTATGAGAGTTTGCAGGAAGTCTATATGTGTTTGGCAGCTATGGGATTGTTTGACGTGAATGCACCCACGTGGATGCCTAGTGGCATATCTCCATCGCGACGACTAACGTCCATGATCATTTGACCATAGTGGTAGTTGAGTTTGTTAATATTTCTGGACACAGCGTAGCGTGAAACGCGCACAAAAATTACATCAACAAGCGCATAATAAACACTGGTACTTGATATGCAGTTCTTCAAGGCACCGTCAATTTGGAGAGAAACGGACCGATGTGCGCTCCCGAGTATTAGGGTATCCTAGGTCCGCGCTCATGCATACACTGCCACACTGCGCTTCAGCAACACGGGAGGGAGAGGTTCGTAGCTTGAGCCACGAACGCGCGCAGGCGATCCACGTCCCGGTGGCCTCTGTTTCGCTCCTCTAAGGCACAACATTCACCCGTCGACATCATTGCCTTCTGCAGCGCTTACTGCAGCAGTTCTATTATCGGCGGCGAAACACCATTGGTGCATGTGGAAACTGCACTACTCCGACCACGAGCCGTCACACGATGACACAAAGCGAATGGCAAAGAACTGTGTCTAGGGCGACCCACCGACGCTAGCGCGGCCAGTGTTTTTTGCTACTAACTAGACGCTTTAACGTTGGCCTCCGAGATGGCGAGCCGGCGCGAAATCTCGGACGCCATACTTTAACTGCATCGTCAACAAATCGTTCTCTATCTGCACAAGTAAGTGTGACGACGCATTACTTCTCTTCACCGCTCATAGACGGCGGCTTCGCTCCAATGGCCAACAGAGAGCACTGTGCAAGAGATATATGGCGCGTTTGTACGGAGCCTTTCATCTGTCTCTATAGCTCAGTCGGTACAGCACCGGGCGCTTATCGTCGCGGGCGAAGGAGTCGGAGGCTAGATTCCTGGCGGGGAAATTTTTTCTTACAGTACTGTCACGTGGTTGTGACGTCGACAAAGGAAGCAGGCGACGTTTCCAAGATGAAACTGTTTATTAGGTCGAACTTGTGGCCTGTAAACGGATTACAGCAATACACGCTGGCACTGATAGCGGCGAACAGAGCGTCGACCGTCGATCAACTGACGAGCGGTGAAGCGCGTCGGCATTTATAAGTGCGGCATCGAATATTCCGCCTTATCGCTGGTTGTCGCGCAAGCTATGGAATAAGCTCGAGTGTTCACGTTTTGCGCGCTATCTTAACAGAATGATCTACAACAATCGCGAAGCTTCTCGAACAACGAGGCGCGGTTTGAGATGAGCGTTGCTCACAGTCTTTGTGGGCGAAAACCGAATACAGCAACTTAGAAACGCGCGTGGCAATGCCCCCCTCTGAAAAAGCATCGTCCCGATGCTTAAAAGAGAACACGGGGCAAAAATGCACGCAACAATAAATAACAACAATAAGGCAAGAAACTACAATTATAAACCAATATGTGCAGTCCTCAGGTACGCTAACGCGCGTAATACGGATTGAGGCGCACGACATGGACGACTTCAAGTCGAGCGCGGCGCCGTTGAGAGTTCGTAATGCCGTCCGGGACAACCTCGTAGTCCAGAGCGCCAAGACGTCGAAGCACTTTGTACGGCCCAAAGTATCGCCGAAGAAGTTTTTCACAGAGTCCACGTCGGTGTATCGGCGTCCACACCCAAACGCGGTCGCCGGGCTGGTATTAAGGCGAAAGCCTTTAATGTCTCATGCTCACGTCCGTCCGGTGTCCGCCCGGCATCCGTCCGTCCGTCCACACCCCCACTGCGCATGCGCCAACCTATTAAAAAAATAAAAATAAAAAACCTCCTCTCCACCTCTCTCTCCTCTAGGCATCCCTCCCAGCGGAGGCCACACCCTCACTGCGCATGCGCGTCCCCTCCCTCTCTCCCCCTCTTACGCTCCCCCTTTCTCCCCTCCTACGCTCCCCCCTCTCTCCTCTAGGCATCCCTGCCCGCGGCGTCCACACCCCCCACTGCGCATGCGCGTCTTCCCCTCTCCTACGCTCTCCCTCTCTCGCCTCGCGACGCCGACGCAGGCAGCGTCTGCTAGCGAGTTTCTTGGTTGAAAAAACCGACTGCTCGCGCTGCACAACCGTTCACTGGCCACCCCGTATATATGGCAATGGATCTTGACCTGCAAGGTGGTGCCGGTGGGAGATTTCTCCTGTGCGTTGTCGAACGACAAAAAATTCGCAGCGTGCGCGTTAACTAAAAGCCGACTGCGGGTCTCTGTGTCCAGTCTGAGTCTTCTGTCTCTCAATGCCCATTAGCAGCGATTGGGATGTTCCAGTAGGAAACACCGGTCCATCACTGCGTGCTTTGCGCCCCCCTGGTTTCTCTCCTGTGCAACGCTGCGATGAGCGCCAGCGTCAACGCCGCCAGTGTAAGCGTTAGCGCCCGCTGCTTCGCATCTACGCCTGGTTCCCTTTAGCGGGAGGTAGTGTAATCTTTAAGGCGAAAGCCTTTAATGTCTCATGCTCACGTCCGTCCGGTGTCCGCCCGACCTCCTTCCGGCGTCCGTCCGTCCGTCTGTCCGTCCGTCTGTCTGTCTGTTCGTCCGTCCGTCCATCCATCCGTCTGTCCATCCGTCCGTCCGTCCGTCCGTCCGTCCGTCCGTCCGTCCGTCCATCCGTCCGTCCGTCCGTCCATCCGTCCGTCCGTCCGTCCATCCGTCCATCCGTCCGTCCGTCCGTCCATCCGTCCATGTCCGTCCGTCCGTTCGTCCATCCGAGCTCTGGCACGGAGCCAGGTGGCCGCCGGCATGCGCAGACGGACGCCGGTCGCGTCGGACTCTATAGCGCTCGCGCTTTGCTTGCGTAGCGTCGCTGTGCCCAGAGTTTGCAATCATTCTGACCGACGCCGTCTGAATGGACCCACGCGTTCACGGAATACACTTTCCAATTTACAAAGGGTTCGTCAATTCAAGAGCTGGAACGCGGATGGCGTTTGCACGATGCGCAAAGCGCGAGAAAATACTAACGCATGCGAACGGAGCAAGATGAGTCTCGCGTCTCGCTGCGATTCGCGGTAAAAAATTAAAGAAGAAAACACACACCCATTCGGTTTGCGTCTTATCCCACTGAGAGTGTAAAAGAAAAAAGACATGGCATAATCAGTGGAATGGCCACACGCTTTCGCCGAACACACTTTGGAATGTACAAAGTGTCCTTCAATTTTTTCCACGCAGCATCGCCGAAGATTGTAGCGGCGGCTGTCGGTCGTCTGCTGATTCTTGATTCGGAGGCGGGCGAGTTGTCGGGCTTCTTCGGCGCGCTGTAGGCAGGTGGTGACGTCGATGTTATTCTCGTCGGTGACGTTTGGTAACATGGCGTCAAACGTCGTCGCCGGGCTCCGTCCGTAGACCTACTTGTATGGCGTCATCTGCGTCGTTTCTTGTACGGCCGTGTTGAACGCGAAAGTCACGTACGGAAGGATAGCATCCCACGTCTTGTGCTCGAGGTCGACGTACATGGCCAGCATGTCGGCGATGGTCTTGTTGAGACGCTCGGTGAGGCCATTGGTCTGTGGGTAGTAGGCGTTGGTCCGGCGGTGGCTTGTCTGGCTGTATCTCAAGATTGCCTGAGTTAGGTCAGCCGTAAACCTCGTACCTCTGTCGGTGATGAGAACCTCTGGGGCGCGGTGTCTAAGGACGATGTTCTCAACGAAGAACTTGGCTACCTCGGCGGCACTCTTGTTTCGGCGTAGCGGATGAGGTAGTCGGTAGTGACGACGATCCATTTATTTCCGCAAGATGACGTTGGGAACGGCCCCAGGAGGTCCATCCCGATCTGCTCGAACGGTCGCCGAGGAGGCTCGATCGGCTGAAGGAAGCCTGCTGGTCTTGTCGGCGGTGTCTTCCGTCGCTGACAGTCTCGGCACGTCCTTACGTAGCGGCGACGTCGGTGGCAAGGCGCGGCCAGAAGTACTTTTCCTGTACTCGTGCTAGCATGCGGGAAAGTCCGAGGTGTCCAGCCATCGGGTCGTCGTGTAGTGCCTGGAGGACTTCTGGTCGCATTGCTGCGGGCACTACGAGAAGGTAGTCGGCTCGAAGTGGCGAGAAATTCTTCTTCATGAGGACGCCGTTTCGCAAGAAAAACGACGCGAGCCCTCGCTTGAATGCCTTTAGAACAATGGCGGTCTTGCCTTCGAGATACACCGCAAGGCCCCTGAGTTCCGGGTCGGCTCGCTGTCGTTCGGCGAAGTCGTCGGTAGTTTTGGTTCCCAAGAAGAAGTCATCCTCCTGGTCATCCTGCGGCGGCGGGTCGACGGGGACGCGAGACAAGCAGTCGGCGTCAAAGTGTTTTCGTCCGGACTTGTAAACGATGGTAACGTCGAATTCTTGAAGTTTCAGACTCCATCTTGCGAGACGTCTCGCAAGATGGTCCAAGATGGTCGCAGAGCTTAGCTAGCCAACAAAAGGCATGGTGGTCGCTCACAACTTTGAAGGGCCTGCCGAAGAGGTAGGGGCGAAACTTTGACGTTGCCCAGATGATGGCAAGGCACTCCTTTTCTGTTGTGGAATAGTTGGCTTCTGCCTTGGATAGCGACCACCTAGCATAACTGATAACCCTTTCCACGCCGGCAGTTCTCTGGACAAGAATGGCGCCGAGTCCTGCGCTGCTTGCGTCGGTGTGGATTTCCGTGTCGGCGTGTTCGTCGAAATGCGGAAGTATTGGAGGCTTCTGCAGGCGTCGTTTCAATTCTTGAAATGCTTCAACTTGCGCCGCTCCCCACTTGAATTCCACGTCGTTTTTCGTGAGCTGAGTTAGTGGCTCGGCGATGCGTAAAAATTCCTTGACGAAGCGTCTAAAATAGGCGCACAAGTCGAGAAATCGCGTATGGCTTTCTTGTCGGTGGGCGGTGGGAAGGCAGCGATGACAGCTGTTTTCCGTGGGTCGGGGCGAATTCCAGACTTGCTGTTGACGTGGCCCAAGAACAGGAGTTCCTCGTATGCGAAGCGGCACTTTTCTGGCTTCAGGGCGACTCCGGAGGCCTTGATTGCTTGAAGTACTGCGTCAAGTCGCCAGAGATGTTCGTCGAAGTTTGAAGCAAACACAATAACGTCGTCCAGGTACACCAGGCAAGTCTGCCACTTCCATCCTGCCAGTACTGTATCCATAACCCGTTGGTAAAGCCGCAGGCGCCGAGCAAAGACCGAAGGGCATGACTTTGAACTCGAAGAGGCCGTCTGGTGTTATAAACGCGGTCTTCTCTCGGTCTCTCTCGTTGACTTCTATTTGCCAATAGCCGGTCTTGAGGTCCATCGACGAAAAGTACCTCGCGTTGTAGAGTCGATCCAGGGTGTCGTCTATCCGTGGGAGAGGGTACACGTCCTTCGTTATTTTGTTCAGGTGGCGATAATCGACGCAGAAGCGTAGGGTTCCGTCCTTTTTCTTCACTAACACCACGGGTGACGCCCACGGACTCTTTAAGGCTGGATGATGTCGTCGCGTAGAATTTCGTCGACTTGGTTCTTTATGGCCTCGCGTTCACGTGTCGAAACTCGATATGGGCTTCGGCGAATTGGTCAGGTGCTTTCTTCTGTTATAATGCGATGTTTAGCGACTGGAGACTGTCGGATCCTTGACGACGACGAGAAGCAGTCCCTGAATTGCAGGAGCAGGGCTGCGAGCTGGTCTCGCTTGTTCTTCGGAAGGCTCGGATTCACGTCGAAAACTGGTTGGGGACCTCAATTCATCGAAGCAGGTTCCGTGGCGTGTATGAGGGTGAAAGCATTGCTGGCGTCTACAAATTCATTCATGCAGGCGACCGTCGTACCAATGTTGAGGTGCCTGTATTCGTTGCTGAAGTTTGTAAGCATTACTTCAGCTTTGCCATCATGCAGCTCGGCGATGCCTCTTGCGACGCAAATCTGATGGTTAAGAAGGAGGTGCTGGTCGCCCTCGGTGACGCCTTCCAAGACTATCGGTTCTTCGCTGCCGACCGAAATGATGACGCTGGAGAAAGGTGGAACGGTGACCGAAGCAGTGGCGTAGCCGAGGGGGGGGGGGGTGTTAGGGGGGTTCAACCACCCCCGAAATTTTTCAGTTTTGCTTGCGTATATATGCACGCACGCATAAAAACGCACGCACGAACACACATAAAGTATGGTTGAACGCCCCCCCGAAAAAATTTCTGGCTACGCTACTGACCCGAAGGGCATGACCTTAAAGTGGTAAAGACCATCTGGGGTCACAACAGCGGTCTTTTCGCTGTCCATGTCGTCGACAGCAATTTACCAGTACCGTGATCGAAGGTCGATGGAGGAAAAATATTTAGCGCCGTGAAGGCAATCCAGGGCGTTGTCTATGAGCGGTACCAGGTAGACGTCTTTTTTCGTGATCTTGTTCAGATGTCGGTAGTCAACACAGAATTGCCAACTGTTGTCCTTCTTCTTGGCAAGAACTACAGGGGAAGCCCATGGACTACAAGATGGTTCAATTATGTCTTTGGCGAGCAGCTTGTGAACTTCTGTTTGAATTATGTGACGCTCAGCTGGAGATACGCGGTATGGTTGTCAATGTACAGGAGAGGCATCGCCGGTGTTAATGCGGTGCTTTACAGCACGGGTATGACCTAGCGGACGGTCACAAAAGTCAAATACGTCCCAGTATGAATCAAGGATGCGAAGGAGCGCGTGAGCTTGATGCGGCAATAGGTCTGGCGCGATCATTTTTTTCACATCAGGAGACGGGCTTGCTAGTGAAGACCGGGCACGTGTGTAGCTGGAGTGACCAACATCATGGGGAGACAGAGCTGAGATGACGCAGTCGTCAGATGGTGTCAGCAGGGCGAGGGCAATTCCACGTGGGAGCACTTGTGGACACAGAGCAAAGTTCAGCA
>JALIZH010023825.1:0-38333 GCA_030522465.1 Rhipicephalus appendiculatus | reverse complement strand
GACGCTCACGTTATTTTGTTTGTGGACGCGAAGGCATCGACGGGTCGCAGATATCTTGGCCACGACCGGACACAGGCGGGCGTCTTGCGTTCGTAAATCCACAGCCGTGGTGCTGAAACGCACTCCTTACTCGGTCAAGAACGCTGTTTTAGCGCAGTCAGCCGCATAATAGACATGAACATGCCTGTTACCCAGGCGAAGCTTTGTACTGGTGATTTTATCCTCGAAAATCGCTCTCATCGCAAAGCTCAAAGAACCGCTCCCGCCTCAGACGCCGACGGGCACGGTGTTGTAATACAGTACGCGATCTTTAGCGTCATTGTATCAGCAACAGTAAGCAACCGAAATACCGCCTACGTATGGGGCGCAATTTATGAAAAGGGTCACTGTTTTTACGTAGTTTCCAATCGCAATAATGCTTTCAAGAAGCTGGTCTTCCTGAAGACTGGCAGGTTGCCGGCGTCACTTCCAATGTGGCTATCGCGATGAAAGACCCATTTGCGCTGATTATATCACCCGCACACAACTTCTTTCTTGGTGATTGAATATGCGTGGAACAAAATATTTGATGACGCACTGGTGTCTTCGTTTCTGTCTGCTTGATGAATACAGATCACCTAACCAACACGCACTCATGCTCGTTCACAAGCTTCGATGGGAACTTGCTGCAACCGAGCGACGCCATCGTTGTTTACCGGTGCCAGGAAAAAGGTGAAATGACACCAGGAAACCAGAAAGCTAGAAACAGCAAAAAACGAAAATCTCGCATGGGATAAGCTTTCTTCATAACAATGGGAACAATCTTGAACATAATAACTATATCTTTTATTTTTATCTTTTCCTTTATGCTACGTAGTATATAAAAGTTACCGTTCGCGGACTACATGCAGAAGTGCAGTAAAAAAGTGCGTGCTTAGGCTTCGTAGCTTTGGCTGTGCTGCCACAGAAAGTTGTCGCGAGGCTGTGACAGTGACAGCGACGATGAATCCATCAGCTGCGAACTCGCGAAGAGCGAGTTGCCGCGCACGTCGCGTCGTGCGTTATTTTTTCACGTGCGTAAGTCCCTTTGATTGTATCTAATGTATAATATTGTCACGTGGTCGTGACGTGGACGAAGGCAGCAGTAGGCTTCTTCAAGGTGAAACTGTTTATTTGGCCGAACTTTGTGGCCGTCAAACACAAACTCAAATTACCGGAAGCACTGCACGCTGTACACTGATATCGGCGCACAGAGCGTCGGTCGTCGATAAACCGCTGATCTTCTTCACGCTCGTAAAATGTATAATATTGTCACGTGGTCATGACGTGGACGAAGAGAGCAGTAGGGTTCTTCAAGGTGCTCCTCCATGTCCGACGCGAGCCGGGCCAAACGCAGGCGCAGGTGACGATTGTGTTTTTTGGGCCTGCCACCGGTCGTGGACAGCGTGATAGATCGTTGAAAGGTGCAGCAGACGGCTGTCTGCCGTTTGATGCTGCAGCGAGTGTGGGTGTAGCAATGTGGACGTCCGCCAAAAGGGTTTCATTCCAGGCAGAGGGGTCGGTGATAGGAGAGTAGGAAGTAGAGACCGAATAGAGCGGAAGCGGTGCCAGTGGAGTAAGAGGAGCTGCAAGACGAGTAAGAGGAGCGAGCAAGGAAGGGCAGTGGAAAAGTGGTGCAGAGAAAGTAGTGGTCGCTACCGATGGAGAACCCCGTATTAGTCCAGGATCAGGATGACTCGGCTACGTTTCTGGCGAGGGCAAGGTCCGGATTGGCGCCTGGTTGGAGAAATGATCTCGTTTGACACGGGTACGGGAGAAGGCGCGCGATGACGCTAACCAAGGGCCCCGTGTTCATGGACTCCTCAGCTGGCGCTGACAGAGACAGCGCTTGTGTAGGTGCAGGAGCGGGGGAAGAAGGAGCAGGAGGAGCGGGTGAGGACAGACGTGCCAGCGCGGCCTGCAGCGGGCTCCACAGCTCTTGAATTGGGAGCTGTTGGGCAGCAATAGGGGCCTCGAGAGATGCAGTATTGGGGTCTCACGTGTGAGGCTGCATTATCGAGCATAGCGGTGGTGTGGCCGTGATGGTGCTGGGCGTGGTGGTGGGGGGCGGCGGATGCCTCAGACCTGGCCAGGGTCAGCAAAGAGACGGAGTGGTGGTGGCTGGCATACCAGACACCGCAGGAAGTAGAGCGGCGGCGGCGGCGGCAAGGCAGGAAGCTATTAAGGATGGGCCCTGTGCGCAGCGCTCGTGCGCGAAGCTGTGGTTTAGAGTTGGACGAGAGCACGGAGGAAAAAAAATATATCGGAGGTGAAACTCCCACTAGGACGGGCGTCCACAGGCGTTCATATAGCGTCACAAAAAAAAAATAATAAAATAACCTATGCCTACGGTGGCACTTCAATTGGCGGTGCCTTAGGTGCGAAGCCGCAACCGCGAAAACAGAAAAAATTGACGGCAGATCCACGAGGTGAATGATTGCTGGTTTCCGTTGACCTTTCATTATGACCGCTTTGTGGTCGGTGAAATGTAAGCTAAGTGGTTCTTGCACTGGTTGCAGCGGCATCCTTATCCATACGAGCACACACCGACGGCAACGAGCATCGTCAACTACAAACCTCTATCGCGATATGGTTTTGATTATAAAACCATTGCTTTAGAAAACACCGGGCGTCTTTTTGTTAAGCAGCTGGCGTCTTTTCGTTTTGCTTTAGAAACATCTGGCGTCTTTTCGTTTTGCTTTTAGAAAACATCTGGCGTCTTTCGTTGGTTTATTTCATCAATCAACGGCGTTTTGAACAAAATTTTTATTGTTTAATCACGCACAGGAGAAATCTCACCAGGCACCACCTTGGAGGTAAACAATGGCTGCTACTGGGAATGAGAGACAACAGAAGTCGGCTTTTTTTTTAACGTTTCCTACTGGAACATGCCAATGGCTGCTAATGGGGAATGAGAGAAAGAAGAATTCGGCTTTTAGTTAACGCGCACGCTGCGAATTTTTTATTGTTCAACAACGCACAGGAGAAATCTCCCACCGGCACCACCTTGGAGGTCAAAGCGTAAGACTTGTTACGCACTACGACGAGGGACGAACGGGTGCCGCTTTAAGAAGCTTCGCCCCTAAAACAAAGAAATGAAAGCGGTACCGGCCGGGTGCGGCCGAGCGAGCACGCTCACGCGGGTTCTGTTTAGTAGCGTTCGTGAGCACAAGACGGGGGGCGTTTGCTTCAGTAGGCACGTTAATTTTTTTTGTGCTTTGCCTTCTCGCTAACAGCGCGTGATAACAGCTCAGGTCAGCGAATGCTAGAGGGCTGTAATAGCGTTTTCTGCGCAGAGTGTGCTCTTCTTCGGCATTCGCTAGCCTAAGATGGGACGCAGGTGTATTGCCGAAAGCTGTAACAGAGGGCACAAGAAACGCACGCAGCCGAACGCGCCCCGCATGCACGCTCTGCCACTGCGGCGGATAGGGAGCCTTCATGTGCGCGCGCCTCCGAGGCACGGAGGCGCGCACATGAAGGCTCCCCCTAGCGGCGGAACGCGAGCAACGCGCCCGACCGGTCCCCTCGGAAACCAAAACAGCGACAATTACCTTGCCTGCCGCCAGACGCCGCCAGCATGAATTGGCTCTCCGGCAGTGTGACGTTATCTGGTGGCCTCAAGGAGCTGAGTTGCGCCTCCTAAATGTCTCTTCCTCCGTGGACGAGGGTGACGGGTGGGTCCGGTCGAACCGGAGTCTGAACGGGCGCGACATCGTGACGTGGGCTTCTTTGCACAGGATACAGCAAGGAACGCAGGTCGGAGGCTAAACTGTCTGGAGTGCCTGGCCGCAGCGCTAGGAGAGGTGGTGGTGGTGGCAACCTTTTTATTTCAGAAAATGAACCAAAGAGTTGCGCTATGGGGAACGTGCACTGAGCCGGTGGCGCCGCGGTGCGGGAGTGAACGAAAGGAATTGGCGTGTTCCGTGCAGCAGCCGACCCATGAGCGCAGGCGTGTCAGGTTGTTAGCGGTGCTTCGCAATATCGCGTATGAATTGCTGTGTCGTAAACTGTGCCGATAACTATAAGAACTACGCACCTGTAACAAAGTTTTTCAGCTTTCCGCCGTGACTGTGCTTCAGAAACCGGCGGGAACATTAGATTAGTGGACGCCACGCGTAGGCGTGCGCAGGGTTCCCCTTTACAGGGGTGGACGGCTCGTCGCAGCGCCCCCCTTCCCTATTAGGTCAATATATAGGGCAGACTTTGCGCCCCCCCCCCCCCCCATTTAGGTGACTAGAGGGGGCGATCGCCTCCCCTCGTGCGCATGCCTATGACGCCACGTAAAGCAAGTGATCCCGCGGGTACGTTTATGAAGTACATGCTGTAGCTAATTCGCTGTGAATTTACTATCCACGCATGTTAACTGATATTTTTAATTGGTGAAGGAAAAGTGATCGTGAGTCTGCAGTCCACAATTCGTTGGCGGAAAGCAATCGACAGATCCAGCAATTCTCCCTCGTGCGCTGCTGCCGTTTTTCCGCCGTATCACAGTTGGTAAACAGTAACATTAAGGAAGAAGTCACACATGCCAGGCAAAATGCGTCGCAGACCACGAGAATTTCAAAATTTATTCCCCATGTACTGCCATAGTCCTCGCTTGCACGCACACAGCAATGTGCGTGCAAGCGAAGCCGGGCCACGCCGTTCTATTGCGCTACGTGACAGCTGATATATCGCGTGCAAAGCTGGCACGTGACAAATTTACTCAAGGACTCATGCAGCCAGAGCAACGCCAACAAACGGAGCTGAACTACTCCGTTTGCGTGGCATTACTAAATGCAACACGGGTAGTTCGGCGACCGTACGTATTACTTGCGCGCATAGCAAGGGGTTAACACATTTGTCTAACACATTTCAGACACAAATGTCATCGTTTACTCAACAATTACCAATGTAAAATGGCAAGAAATAATGTTTACAAACATCGATGGTGACGTTCTATGCTTCGAGCTTTACGCTGGCCGGCCGCACGAATCGCCCTTTCAAAACACTCTGCCGCGCGTCTGTGCTACGTCACATCGCAAACATGATTGATTCAGTAAATTTATGTCATTTCTCCTCGTTTGGGGCCCCAAAAGAATCATGCACTGATAACTTTCTGGAAGCCTACCCGTTTCGTCAAACCTGTCACCTTCGCGCACACGCACTTGCATACAATGCGGGAGTAGCTGACGGATAGACGACGATTCGTAGCACGCCAGTTGACACTGAAGTGGCCGCAAGTCGCCACTCGCGGCGCTGACGGCGCATAGGTGCAGTGCACTGCTGCGCCCCCTGTAGGTGCTGCACGTTTCCCATATTGCATGCTTGAGTGGCGAGACCATATTCCGGGACGCCAATGGAGCAGGCCGCTGCCCGAGCGCGCCTCACCAAGGAGCGTTGAGCATCCAAGGTAGAGCAGCCGAGCAGGTACTCCTCCCAAGTTGGGATGGGAAAAGGGGATGAAAAAGGAAATGGGTTGGCAGGGCACAAAGCCACGACGTGGTAGGTGTCGGCCAGGACCTGACAGGTCGAGCAGGTGCCATTGCTTTCCGGCAAGAAGTGCCTGGCGACCGCTAGACTGAGGTAGGTGTTCGTCTGGAGGCGGCGTAGTAGTCGTTCGTCTGCTTTCTCCAGACCACGTGCGGGGTCTGGGTAGAGGCGACGCGAATCCCGGTAATAGGCCAGAATTTCACGGAAGCGCGTCAGGTTCTTATTGCCAGATTCCGTCTCGGGACATGGAGGGGCAGCGGCCCGGATGAGAGAAGCGCGGGCAACGGCATTCGCCGCCTCGTTGCCGGGCAGGCCCGAGTGGCCTGGGGCCCATACTATGCGAATGGGGTGAGGGTTAAAGCGCCAAGAGGCTGCCGAAATCAGGTGAGCCGCCAGCGGGGCGATAGAACCCTGAAGGTATTGAGAACAGGCCGAGCGCGTGTCCGTCAAGATAATGCGTGAGGTGGAATGCAAGGCCGCCAAAGCAATGGCAAGCTCCTCAGCTTGCGTTGCAGTGTCGGCTCTAAAGGAGAGGCCATCAACGTGGTTTCCCTCTGTAATCACGGCGGCCGTCAAGTGACCCGAGGGAGAGGGGCAGGAGACGTCCATGTAGAAAACGCCAGGGCGATCGGAGTGTCTCGCATGAAGGGCCGTGGAGCGTGCTAGTCTACGGCCGGAGTGTAGCTCGGGATTTATGTTACGGGGTAGTGGTTCCACCCATAGTTTTTGACGCCAGAGTTCCGGTACGGGGGTCAGAGATCGTGTTGAGGCCGAGCCTGGGGAGCAGACGGCGCCCTGAAGGCGTCTGCGACAGACGATTGATTTGGCTAACGCGATGAGCTTCCCGCAGCTCTGCAAAGGAGTTATGCTCCCCCAGTGCCTCGAATCTGCTGTTGGAGGTGGCAATGGGAAGGTCGAGAGCCCGTTTGTACACTGAACGAAGGAGGACGTCCAGCTGGTGCTCGTGGTGACGACGCAGGCGAAGATAAGGTGAGGCGTAGAGGACGCGACTGGTCACAAACGCATGGGCCAACCGGCCGCCGCGCTTGGTAGAGACCCGCCGTATCATACGGCTCACCTGTTCGCTGGTGCGTCGGAGGCCTGCTATTGTGCCCTTGGGATCCAAGGATGATGTGAGATGAAGCCCAAGAATACGAATGTTTTCGACCGACGGGACGGGACCCGACGGAAGAAAAATCTGGGGAGGAGGTAAGCGGGAGACCGAGAGAAGAGCCGATTTAGCTGGAGAGCACTCCAGGCCGCACGAAGCAGCGTAGGTATCCACCAGAAGGGCAGCCTTTTGTAGGCGTTCTTCGATTTGCGCTGGGGAGCCGGTGTTAGTCCAAGTTGTAATATCGTCAGCATATAGTGAGTGGTGTATCCCCTCGACGTCGCGCAGAAGGGAGGGGAGGTTCTTCATGGCCAGGTTAAAGAGGAGGGGTGACAGGAATGCCCGTAGCGGTGTACCCCTTGTGCTTCATAGCTACGGTCCGTGTTCGATAGAATCGAGGCGGATGAAGGCGGCGCGATGAGATAGAAAGGCGCGAAAGTTAAAAGTCTTCACCGCAGTTTGTGGTAGAGAGGTTAGAAAAGAATACTGCTGTGTATGACGTTATCGAACGCCCCCTTAAGATCGAGAGGGAGCACGGCTTTATCGTTACGGCGCATAGTGGTCGGTTCTATGATATCGTGTTGACCCTGGAGCAGGATGTCCTGCGCCGACACATGCTGGCGAAAGCCAAACATCGTGTCGGCAAAGGTCCCGCGGGCCTCCAGGTAGACGGAAAGGCGTTAGCGTACCACGGTTTCCATGAGCTTGCCTGCGCCGGAGGTAAATAAGATGTGTTTCGGTGTCTCGATGCTTACCGTTTGCCCGATTTGGGTATGAATGTAACGAGCGATGTCGTCCATTCCGATGGGAGCGGGGAGCCGTCCCATATCGGATTGATCAGATTGAGTAGCGAGAGGTGTGCTTGGTCGGTAAGGTTGGCCAGGAGCGACACTGTGATGCCGCCTCGCCCAGGGGCCGTGCCCCGTCGCATTTTCGCCAGTTGAGCCCGCAAATCCGAAAGTGTGTATGGGGCGTCGAGCTCGCCGTTAGGGGCGCCGGAATACGTATATTCTGGGCCTGCGGCGTCAATTGTGCGACATATGTACCGGTCACAGAGTTCTCGCGCGAGTTGATCTGTAGTGCCCTGATAGGCATGCAGAGCACGGCGGTGCTGGCGTTGCGTTTCTCCTCGGGTGGTGAAGGGATCCACGAGGCTACGAAAGAGCCTCCGCGTGCTCTTAGAGCTCATCTGGTGTGCCGCCTTCGTGCAGGTGTCAGTCCAGTTTGAATCGTCGAGCTGCGCACTATATGCCGCCGCCTCTGCAGTGAGCGCCTCGATGCGAGCGCGAAGTTTTCGATTGAGTTTGTTGCTCTTCCAGAGCTTTATAAGCCCGCGGCGAGCGTTCCAGAGGTGTAGGAGGTGTGGGCCGATTGCCGGACTCAGTTGGCAGGTTGTGAGGATGCGAGTGTCCGCTCGCTGCGTATGGAGGACGTATGATGCCCACGCCGCGTATTCGCCCGAGTCAGGGATCATGGGAAATGGCTGCATTCTGAATTTGGTCCAATCGGTCAGGCGGGCCAGGCCCCAGTGTTGGCGCATTTGCTGCCGCGGTGTGAAGGAAATGCGGAGCCAAAAAATGGTCGCTTCCCAAAGTCTCGCGCATATTTTGCCATGTAGCGTCGCGGATGTTACGGATGAGGGAGAGGTCGGGGCATGTGTCGCGTGTAACCGAATTGTCGGAACGCGTGGGCTCTGCCGGGTCAGTAAGCAGTGTGAGGCTAAGCGAGGAGATGAGCTCTTTGAACTCTCTGCCCCGGGCCTTCTCATAGTGGTAACACCAGTGAGGGCCGGAGGCGTTGAAGTCCCCAACAATCACCAGGGGTTGACGGGCCGCCGTACGCAGCGCCCGATGAAACAGATGTGCAAACGAGGCCCCCGAAAGACGAGGTGGACACTACACGTTTAAGATGTGTGCTGATGGTTGGCCTCTCCGTTGATATAGCACTGATATCATACAATAGTCGTACGGGAGATCCAGATCGAGGTCGATCTGTATCGCCGTGTACGCCTTATGCACAAGGAGGTATGACGTGGTGCCTCCCACATAGGAGCAGTATCCAGAAAGAGTTGGTGTCGCGCCAGATTCTTGAAGTGCCAAGACGGCCGGCTGAGAGCCAAGGGAGTCGAGGAAGAAGGTAAGGTGTGAGTGCTTTCGCCTGTCCCCAAATCCTCTAGGGTTCCACTGTACGATCTCGAATTCTGACGGCAAATTTGAAAGGGATGTACGGTTGCTAGCCATCATGAATATCCTAGGTTTTAGATTTCGCCCACCATGCCCTGCTCAGAGCCTTGAGAGGCAGGGTACGGAGGCTGGGTTGTCTGGCGGCGAGGTAGTAGTAGCCACCTTAATAAAACTTCGGTTGGGCCTAGTTGGTACATTGCATTTTAGGTGAAAACTTTAGCGCAAACAAGACGGACCACAAAGGAAGAAGAGACGAGCACAGGCGCTTACTAACAACTGATTTATTCTTCTATCACCAACGCATATAAATGCCACAACCACAGAGCTTGCATACGCATGCGTAACAAGACGTATTGCATACGAAAAAACAGATTCTTTACCGAAGATGCGCACGCATAAACTCATATTCGGAAGGGTACAAAGAGATAGATGTATCACTAATACAATCAGCACTCCTTTTCTTTATGTGGTATGCTTCCAAGGCAAGCCGCGCGTGTTCATTGTTGCTTCTGCCCAAGATCATCGTCTCTCGAAATCGTGGAGCACAGCGGTAGCAGGAGTTAAGATGAGCAACAAGATGTGCTCCTTTGTCAACATTGTTGTTTACTTTTTGCGCATGTTCCCTAAGTCGCTCATTTATGCAGCGCCCAGTTTGCCCGATGTAGGTCTTGCCACAAGACAGAGGTATGGCATATACCACACAGGTGCTGCAGGGAACGTAGCAGACACCGTGCTTGATTTGACACCCATGATTGCTACCACCGCATGTGCGGGAGCACAGCTTAGAAAGCTTGTTGGGCGCAGAAAACACCAAGGGGACATCGTGCCTGCAAGCAACTTTCTTGAGTTGATGTGTGACCTTATGCAGATAAGGCATCACGACAGGCCTGAACGGTTCACGTTCACACGTCGCCCTCTTACTGGTTTTTCTTTTTTGGATCAGGCTTTCGGCAACAGCAGTTAGTAGCGACATAGGGTAACCTGCAGCCGAAAGGCGGCTTACCTGATTATCGAAGCTCTCCTGCATTTTATGCTCACACGACTTTTTGAGAGCTGATTCCATACATGAAGAAACAATTCCTCTCTTGACAACTTTCGAATGGGCTGACTGAAAAGACACCAGCCCCTTTTTTGCGCGGGGACTGTATGCCCAACACACGTGACGGTCACAGACTTCGAGCCTAAGGTCTAAGGCTTGTAAAATGTTATTTTCTGGCAGCTCATGGGTGAATACAAGCCCTTGTCCATGTTGCTTAAAATCATTTAAAATGCCATTCACCGTAACGCGGTAGTCAGAGGTAACAGTTAAAAACACAATAAAATCATCAACGTATCTAAAAACTTTTAAAACATTCGAGTCATTGAAAACGTTGTCTAAGGACCTGTCAACAGAGGCTAAAAAAATATCGACAAGAACTGGAGCAACACAGGACCCGATGCATATACCATCACGCTGTACATATGGCTGGTCGTTAAAAACAATAAAAGTGACCTGAAGATAAAATTCTAAAAGGCTCAGGAAATTAGGCACAGTCAGCCCTACATCGTTCTGGAACGGAATCGTTCCGTTCTGTTCAATACATCCACGCACGGAAGACAGTAATTCACGCTGTGGAACGGAATAAAATAAATCTTGAACATCAACTGAAAAAAACATACCCCACTTTTTCATTGTCACAACAAAACTGCACTATTTCATCCGAATTCTTGGTACGGAATGGGTCGTTTACAGCTAGCAGCTTAAGTTTCTTCTGCAAGAATTGGCTTACGTTATGCTGCCAGCAACCAGACTCGCTGATTATGGTTCTGAATGGCACATCAGGCTTGTGCGTCTTTGCTGTGAAAAAAACAGATAAACAGTTGCCTTTACTCTTCTGTATACTTTTCGCGAGCGGCACGAGTGCCAACTTGCTGCAGAATTCTATGAATCTCGTTTTTATTCTGACTTCGCTTTTCTTGACTGAGACAAAGTTCTTGGACACTGCTTGCAGGGCTTTTTCATTAAAAACGCCCCTTTCAACCACAACAAACCCTCCTTCCTTATCTGCCTGCAGAAGGCATAGGTTATTGCTTTTCAAAAAAGACAAAGTCTGTCGTACACTGACATCCATTCGGCTTGAAGGCTGTTTGGGAGCAGACTTATCCAGGCACTCTACACCTTCAAGTAAACACCTTTCACGTACTTCTTGCTGTGCCTTGGAAGCCACACATCTGTTAATAGCCACTAATTCATGAGCGGGGACACTAGAAGGAATACAAAACTTGGGGCCTTTGGACAACAACCGGGTAACATTTTCCGGCAGGTTGACATTTCCAAGTACCGTTACGCTACCTTTAACAGTGGGAGGAGGCTTCCCCCTTGGTCTGCACAATTCTTTTAAAATACAATACCATCTAGCTTCAGTGAGCTGGGCCGCGAGGCGAAGAAAGGAACGGTAGTTTCTTAGGGCCAGCCAATGGGGATCACTGGACTGGCAAACCACCCAAAGCCAGTCCTGGAAGAGACGAACTTGACGCCACAGCTCTGATCGCAGTAATTTACACAGTCTTTTGACGTGAGTCCATGAAGGAGACACGGGACCAAACAAAGCACTCACGTCTGTCGGAACAAGTCCTTTGCGAAGAGAGAAACCGTACAGTCTTGCTCTGCAAGTCGCATGAATGATGTGGCTGAGCAATGCGTTGACGACCGTGGAAGAACATGGTGAAGACACACAAAAAGAAGGACCCACTGCACTAGAAAGGAACTTCAATAAAACTTCGGTTGGGCCTAGTTGGTACATTGCATTTTAGGTGAAAACTTTAGCGCAAACAAGACGGACCACAAAGGAAGAAGAGACGAGCACAGGCGCTTACTAACAACTGATTTATTCTTCTATCACCAACGCATATAAATGCCACAACCACAGAGCTTGCATACGCATGCGTAACAAGACGTATTGCATACGAAAAAACAGATTCTTTACCGAAGATGCGCACGCATAAACTCATATTCGGTAGGGTACAAAGAGATAGATGTATCACTAATACAATCAGCACTCCTTTTCTTTATGTGGTATGCTTCCAAGGCAAGCCGCGCGTGCTCATTGTTGCTTCTGCCCAAGATCATCGTCTCTCGAAAAAGTATACAGAAGAGTAAAGGCAACTGTTTATCTGTTTTTTTCACAGCAAAGGACGCACAAGCCTGATGTGCCATTCAGAACCATAATCAGCGAGTCTGGTTGCTGGCAGCATAACGTAAGCCAATTCTTGCAGAAGAAACTTAAGCTGCTAGCTGTAAACGACCCATTCCGTACCAAGAATTCGGATGAAATAGTGCAGTTTTGTTGTGACAATGAAAAAGTGGGGTATGTTTTTTCAGTTGATGTTCAAGATTTATTTTATTCCGTTCCACAGCGTGAATTACTGTCTTCCGTGCGTGGATGTAGTGAACAGAACGGAACGATTCCGTTCCAGAACGATGTAGGGCTGACTGTGCCTAATTTCCTGAGCCTTTTAGAATTTTATCTTCAGGTCACTTTTATTGTTTTTAACGACCAGCCATATGTACAGCGTGATGGTATATGCATCGGGTCCTGTGTTGCTCCAGTTCTTGTCGATATTTTTTTAGCCTCTGTTGACAGGTCCTTAGACAACGTTTTCAATGACTCGAATGTTTTAAAAGTTTTTAGATACGTTGATGATTTTATTGTGTTTTTAACTGTTACCTCTGACTACCGCGTTACGGTGAATGGCATTTTAAATGATTTTAAGCAACATGGACAAGGGCTTGTATTCACCCATGAGCTGCCAGAAAATAACATTTTACAAGCCTTAGACCTTAGGCTCGAAGTCTATGACCGTCACGTGTGTTGGGCATACAGTCCCCGCGCAAAAAAGGGGCTGGTGTCTTTTCAGTCAGCCCATTCGAAAGTTGTCAAGAGAGGAATTGTTTCTTCATGTATGGAATCAGCTCTCAAAAAGTCGTGTGAGCATAAAATGCAGGAGAGCTTCGATAATCAGGTAAGCCGCCTTTCGGCTGCAGGTTACCCTATGTCGCTACTAACTGCTGTTGCCGAAAGCCTGATCCAAAAAAGAAAAACCAGTAAGAGGGCGACGTGTGAACGTGAACCGTTCAGGCCTGTCGTGATGCCTTATCTGCATAAGGTCACACATCAACTCAAGAAAGTTGCTTTGCAGGCACGATGTCCCCTTGGTGTTTTCTGCGCCCAACAAGCTTTCTAAGCTGTGCTCCCGCACATGCGGTGGTAGCAATCATGGGTGTCAAATCAAGCACGGTGTCTGCTACGTTCCCTGCAGCACCTGTGTGGTATATGCCATACCTCTGTCTTGTGGCAAGACCTACATCGGGCAAACTGGGCGCTGCATAAATGAGCGACTTAGGGAACATGCGCAAAAAGTAAACAACAATGTTGACAAAGGAGCACATCTTGTTGCTCATCTTAACTCCTGCTACCGCTGTGCTCCACGATTTCGAGAGACGATGATCTTGGGCAGAAGCAACAATGAACACGCGCGGCTTGCCTTGGAAGCATACCACATAAAGAAAAGGAGTGCTGATTGTATTAGTGATACATCTATCTCTTTGTACCCTTCCGAATATGAGTTTATGCGTGCGCATCTTCGGTAAAGAATCTGTTTTTTCGTATGCAATACGTCTTGTTACGCATGCGTATGCAAGCTCTGTGGTTGTGGCATTTATATGCGTTGGTGATAGAAGAATAAATCAGTTGTTAGTAAGCGCCTGTGCTCGTCTCTTCTTCCTTTGTGGTCCGTCCTGTTTGCGCTACAGTTTTCACCTAAAAAGTAGCCACCTTACATCGTCGGGGAGCTGAACCTGCACTGCTCACCGAAGAAGAGCGGGAACGCGTCGCTTTGGGCTGAAACTGAATGATCGCCCAGGCTTGAATAGCCTGAGTGACCTCTGCTACTATGCATTGGACAGAGAAGTTAGTAATGAGGTGACTGATTGACACTTCGACGCGCGTAAGACGTTCCTCCATGCGCGTGACGCGCTCCTCATTGGGCCGAGTTGGGTTAATGGGCAAGGGAGCTTGAGGTGCCCCAAGAGCCTCCGGAGCTGCCGGAGTATGTGCGTCGGCTACTGGAGCCGGAGGGTTATTCGGAGGGCATATAGCGTGAGGGGTAAGCTTGGAGGTAGCCGGCGCAGCCGCCTGGACAGGGGCGGCAGTACCGGGTGGCTTTGCAGTGCGCTGTTGCGGTGCAAGTTGCTTCGTTAGTAGTGCGAGTTGTTTATTTAGCAAGGCATTTTGCTTTTGAAGCTCCGCAACTTGCTGGCGAAGGGTCGCAAGTTCCGGGGAGGGAGGATCGACATCGGGGGGGAGGAAGAGGCTTGGAAGCAGCAACCCCTGCCCAACTGCTCACCTGAGGTGCCGCCGCCGGTTCTACGAGCGGTAGGAATGCCTGAGTGCTGGCCGGTTGTGATGGACCCGTCTGGTACAGGCGGGTGCCTTCGTAAGCTTGTGACGAAGAAGTAGACCCTCGAGGAGAAGACGAGGGAGGCTTGGGTTTCCGGTATTTTGCCGCGCAGCCACTGGTCCCAGTCTCGTGGGCGCCGTGGCAGAGGAGGCACTTGGGGTGGCAGAAGTGGTCAGTGAGGTCTTCGGGGGGCGAGGGTTCCACACTTGGCACATTGTGTTGGAGTGGGGTGAGGGCACTCTGGCAGCCGATGACCGATGGTGCCGCACCTAGTGCAAGCCGGGACGGTTTTCTTGTAAGGACGGAATATACGTCGCCACGCAGTACACAGTAAACCAGATTACACCCATATGGGTGTAATATGGTGTATATAACTCACACCCCTATACCCCAGAAAAATGGGTGTAACAAGCAGGATTACACCTATATAATGGGTGTATTTCCAAGTTTTCACCCATGGGTGTGAACATTCTTGTTCACACCCATGGGTATGTAATAGCAAGATTACACCCATGGGTGTGTAATAGCAAGATTACACCCATACGGCAAAATAGGTGTAGGGGTGTTTATGCACAATTACGCCCCAACGCCCATGCGAAAAATTCCATAATTTTAGCGGTACCCCTCTCCCAGTTGGCTCCCATGGAAGCGCTAGAAGGCGGACCCTTTAGAGCTAAAGGGCTCTCGTCCTTTTATGGCCACTAGACTAATCATAGTGGCTCCTGCCACAGTGGGAAAATCCTGGCCCCAGCGCTGTTTTTATGGTGCATATGACGCACGGGATATATGGCCCTCACATACACAATGTAATCGTAGCTGAATATGAAGGCATGACTCAAAATGTGTTGTCGTCTATAGCACGACGTTCACACAGTTATCCCATAGTGCAAAATGAAATAGAGCTTTATTAAACACAGAGCTCGTACAGGATTCAGAGACAAATTGTAGGCTGTTCAAAGACCTTCTTCGAGTGCGCAGAGCGGCATCGCATTTGCGGCCAAAGAAGACATCAAATAGGATGCGAATTGCAGGGCATGGAGCACTAATGACCAAGGCATGTGTATCAAAATATAACGAAAGAACCTTTATTTGCACTTTAAAATGAAGAACTGGTTTTAACATGCTTCAATGCAACACACAAATGCAGTGCAGTGAAGTATACAAACAGGAAGAACAGTAGTGCAGTGCAGCATGCCTTATTTCTCTAATATACTGAAATAATTGCAATCACATTGCAATCTCCACATTGATATGCCACAGTTTGCACGTCTCGTGGCATGCCTGATGTGTAACATACATGACTAGGAGTTTTCATTTCACAATATACTTGTGCGTTCAAATATTCAGAATGCTGGAGAAACAATAATACCGGAGTGAAAACAATAAACACCATTACAATAGCTTAACAGTGTCACTGCATCCGATCCATGCAGAATACTTGATGTAAAGATGTAAAATAATAAGCACATCACATAATCGATAACATGTTGCCGTAAAACAATGCAATTTCAAACATGAAATGGACACACAAAAGCAGGGTGAAACAGTAATCACTTACAACTAGCAGGGGTGCGACAGCCAAGTTAGGATCTGGAGCAATTTTTGGAGCAGCAAAATGTTGCTTTGAAACACGAAAATCTGAATTTGGAGCAGGCTGCGGGAAAAATAAAAGCTGCATTTTTTAGCCTGAAATTCCCAAATTTGCAGTAGCACAACAAGTGAGACTGACTTTTAGAAAAGAAAAAAAATATATATGAACAAACTATTTAACATCAGCTAACTGATACACACACAGTACACGTGAGAGCTTCTATTTCAAGAAAAGCAGTCTGTCGAGCTGTCTCACAGCGCAAACAATGTCGAAGCCCACATTAGCATTTGCCGAGCCAGTCAAACTGTTTGACAGGCGACCTAGAAATTCGGGAGATTTCTAGAGGAGGAGCTAAAGGGGGGTGGCGAAAAAAGAAAAGTGGCGTATGTTAGTTGTCAGCAGTCATACTAGTACTCGTTATTATATGGCATGTGCATGCATGAGTAATTAAGGGAAAAAATGCGCTGTGTCCTGTGACAGCAACTAGTAGCCCCTTCAAAATCATAGAATGCTTTTCCGCATAGCAAACGTGTACTGTGGCAAAAGTGGTTTAAAAAACTTTCTGCACATGTTAGAACAAGCTCAGGAAATTTTAGAACCGCTCTCTTTTTTTTCTTTTAGATGTGAAGCATCTTATGGCGAAGCTTAATCCGGTGGTGGTGGTGGTGGTGGTGGTGGTGTGCCGCGTGCCCACCCTTACTGCGCATGCGCAAGCAGTTAAAGAAAAAATAAAAATAAAAAAACCTCCTCTCCCCCTTTCTCTCCTCTAGGCATCCCTCCCCACGGCAACCACACCCTCACTGCGCATGCGCCTCCCTTCCTCTCTCCCCTCTTACACTCCCCCCCTCTCTCCATCCATGCCCGCGGCGTCTAACTCCCCCCTGCGCATGCGCGTCCCCCCCTCTCTCTCCTCTCCTACGCTCCCCCCCTCTCTCCTCTACGCATCCCTGCCCACGGCGTTCACACTCCCCACTGCGCATGCGTGTCACCCCCCTCTCTCTCCTCTCCTCCGCTTCCCCCTCTCTCGTCTCGCGACGCCGACGCAGGCAGCGTCTGCTAGCGAGTTTCTTGGTTGAAAAAACCGACTGCTCGCGCTGCACAACCGTTCACTGGCCATCCCGTATATATGGCAATGGATCTTGACCTCCAAGGTGGTGCCGGTGGAAGATTTCTCCTGTGCGTTGTTGAACAATAAAAATTCGCAGCGTGCGCGTTAACTAAAAGCGGCGTGCGGGTCTCTGTATCCAGTCGGAGTCTTCTGTCTCTCATTGCCCATTAGCAGCGATTGGCATGTTCCAGTAGGAAACACCGCTCCATCAATGCGTGCTTTGCGCCTCCCCAGTTTTCTCTCCTGCGCAACGCTGCGATAGGGCCAGCGTCAACGCCACCGCCAATGTAAGCGTTAGCGCCCGCTGCTTCACATCTAAACATGGTTCCCTTTAGCGGGAGATGGTGTAATTTTTCTTTCGCAGTGAGGTTAGGGTATAATGAACTAGTAGTTAGGGTTATGGTCTGCGCATCTGGATTGCGTTGGATGATGATGCACAAACTACAGGTGATTACCGCTTTTTCTATTTCTTGCTAAAATTAATAGTACTTGGAAAATATTTAGGCTGGTCGGGTATTTTGGGTCAGCCTTGCGCAAAAATAAAAAAATTGCATCCAATTAGCGCAATTTGCGCAGCTGTTGCAACCCAGATCACTCAAATATGAATACACAAAAACAGCATGTGATATTTTCAACTGAAAAAAACTCCAGTATATGCTGCAGCGCAAATGAAGCTGCGCATATACAGTGAGGTGAGCTGGTTGGTTTGGATTGATATAGGATGTGACACAGTGGAAAGACAAGGTGACACATGACATGAGTGATTACGTGATGTGGCAATGACTAAATTGACCTTTTTTCTAAAAAATGAAATCAAATATACATAGGAATAGAAAAACACAAACCCTGACACCCAAGCAACAAAGAGTAAGCTTTAATAAAGCAGTAATAAACAAAATTACTTAACTTGATGCAGGTAAATAAGTTCCTGGTCATCAGGAACATGATGGTTTAGATAAGCACTTGTTTGACGAAATCTGATGTCGCATGCTTCTACAATCCATATTATTAGATGGCCTGCATGCTCCAAGATGACTAGTTAACTCACTGAAAAGGGAAACGTAAGATACACAGCCTCCCTGAGAGACAGCTGACGCTCTTTGAAAAATTCACACACTCGCTCGTTTGACCAACACATTCCTTAACAGCATGACGAAGCATTGGCAGGCCTGTTGCCAATATAAGTTTTGTCTATATGATATACATTAAATATGCGATTCCTTGGTGCACACTTGAAATAACGGCTATTGCAGGAATGGGATCAATGTGCTTTTTCAGAAAAATGTGAGAGAGAATGCATCCCTTATAAATTCCAGAAAATGCCCATGGACTAACAGGCAGCAAGGTGGAACTTAAATCACAATTATGTGCAAGCGCAAATGGTGCGGTATATGTCACTGTACTGTCCTGCGGTAAGGAATAGCTTGGACAAACGAAATGCTGTGCAAATGGAACTCTCTCTGAGAGGAAGGGAGGGGGGGTGGCAAGGCCACTGCATCATACTGCACATTGCCAATGGTGCAGCCATGCTTTCCATTTATTGAGATGGCGGTGACCTCCACACATGCAAACCAGCTAGAAAAAAAGAAAGAGCAGGAACCAACAACCTAAAAATTAAAAATGCCATGTCATTAAGCGAACAACCGGAAATACTTCCTAAAAAAACGTATAGCTAATCAAACTTGAATGAAATTTCCTGTTTGTCCTTCACTTTGTCATTCTTGTTTCTATTTAAACATGTAAATTTGCTTAATCATGAATCAGCCGAAAGTATCTTGTACCGTAATTTTGCTAAGCCCTTATGCATTTGCAATACGTAACACATGATAATAAAGTGCATATACAGAATGATCACAGTATTTTTTGGGTCACTGCTGCGAGAGCAAGCATTGACTGTTTGGCCTTTCCACACCAAGTGTACCAGCCATGGCATTTGGATATCGCAGATTTTGGTGATAAATTTTATGCCTATTTGCTGTACTACGTGGAGAATTCGGGTAAAACAACTCCTGCATGAAAAAAAAAATGTACTTCCATGGTGACCTCAAATTTCTCTCAGTTTTGTTAAACTATATGTAACAAAAAATTATTTAAAATCTGCCTTTGTATGCTGATCTGAAAACCGTGCTTGCACCACAATAATGGTGATGTTTAGGTGACTCAATATAAGAATTAAAAAATTTTGGTGTCCCGCTGCCAGCTACATAATTTAAAAACAATTTAAATCTTCAAAGTTATTGATTCCTTTTTAAATGCACTTGCACTTTTGATGAACAGAACTATTTATATGATTTTCACATAAGAGTATGTACTTTTTACAAATATGTCTGTGGGCAAATTATTTATCAAATATTTTTGAAGAATTCTGAAGCAGGAGTAATTATGTTATTTACAGCATTTCTAACCATACTTTCTGTACTCATGGCGTCCAAGTAAAAATATTTTGTATGCGACATTTCATAGAAAATTTCATTGTTAGGAAATGAAGAACGTCACATCAGATAATTTTTTTTGTGTTTTTAGAAATAAATTAATGTTTGAGATTGGCCCTCAGCATTTTATTGTGTTGCAACTTCATCACACAGCAGTCGCTCTTGCAACTGACACTTGGCCCAGGTGGTCACAAGATGAGAGGTGTATGTCAACGTCTGGTGGGAGCTCGAAAGTGTTGTTGCCTTGCGGTATTGATTAGAAGTACTGAATTTGTGTAACAAATGTTAGCATGCTTGGCAGTCCGTATGAACGCTATAGACGCTAGAAAGCAGCCACAGGTATTGTTGGCACATTGTGCTACAGGGAGTCAGCAGAACTAGTAAGTATGTGTATAAATATAAAGGGTGCCCCTGCTACCTCTAGCGAGAGTTTAAAAAAATGCTGACGCATTCTATGACTATGTGACCAAGTACATGTTCCTGACTATTGTGTGGAGTATGTCACACTATCTATTAAAGTACGGAGCACTTTAGGGGGGCAGGCTGTCGTATGCTGACATCGTCGCTTGGCGTAACGCAGGCAAAACCGCATAAAGCATAGCCAGCTGTAGCCTGCGCTCGCGCCAAAGGGAAGTCTTCTTCCTCTTGTTCTTCAAGAGCCTTGATGATGATTTTAACGCAGGCAAAACCACGCATAGCAGAGCCATCTGTAGCATATTGAGCGAGTACTCGCGCCAAAGCAAGTCTCCTTCCTGACTATTGTGTGGAGTATGTCACACTATCTATTAAAGTACGGAGCACTTTAGGGGGGCAGGCTGTCGTATGCTGACATCGTCGCTTGGCGTAGCGCAGGCAAAACCACATAAAGCATAGCCAGCTGTAGCCTGCGCTCGCGCCAAAGGGAAGTCTTCTTCCTCTTGTTCTTCAAGAGCCTTGATGATGATTTTAACGTAGGCAAAACCACGCATAGCAGAGCCATCTGTAGCATATTGAGCGAGTACTCGCGCCAAAGCAAGTCTCCTTCCTCTTGTTCTTAGAGCGCCTTGATTGTGATATTAAGTGCGGAGCACTTTAAATAAAGCTATGTAGTATAAAATTTGAAAAAGAAAAGAAGCAAGCAAGAAACAAAGGGAGAGAGAGAGAAAGAAAAAAGTAGGAAGAAAAATAGAAATGAGTAGAAATAAAGAGAAAAAAACTGGAAAATACAAAGCGAAAAACAGAGAGAACCGAAGAAAAACAAAGCAGGCTGCCCAGCTCTGCACCTCCTTCAGGCATGGCAACCCTAGGGGTAAGGTGCCTTAATTATTGTCCTTCTTAATTGCCTAATTATGCATGTTTACCCAACTTTTCAAACAACAAAGCTAGGCAAAAAATTTCAATGGTAAAGTTGTAGATCTGTTTGCAAAACATCCGTAGACAGTTTATAACTTTCTATGTATTAAATAATAATATTTTTCTACTTACTACAGACGCCCACGAAATACAAAAGAATTCCACCTGACATGCCGGTTGCGTGCCGTGATTGCAGTGCTCCTTAACGTGATTGCAGTGGCCTTTGCTGCAGCGGTTCATGACAGCAATAAACAGACACAGCGGTTATTGCTTCTGTTGCCGCTAGCAAAACCTGCGTTATCGCACTGCCACCACCATTGTCGAGGCAGCCTACCCAGCTGAATGTGACGGTCGTTTTCACGTGGAACATAAAGGAGCACTGCAGTACGGCGCACAAGTGAGCATGTCACGTGGTATGTTTTTTGTATTGTGCGAGCATCTCTATTAAGCAGAAAAACACTGATATTTAATACATAGGAAGTTGAAAACTGTCTAATTGAACATTTTGCCAACCAATCCCCAACTTTCTCATGGGAATTCTTGCCCAGCTTGGTTGCTTCAAAGGTAAGCTAATTAAAAATGCTTAATGAAGCAAATTAGATAAAACAAAAAATAGTGTGACATAATCCAGGCAGTAGACAGCAACCTACATTTCATCACATTGTCATAGAGTGCGTCAGCATATCTTTTAACTCCGGCTAGAGGTAGCCAGGGCACCCTGTATAAAACATTGTTGTACATTGTATACAGTAAAAGCTTGTTAACTCTGATTTCACAGGATCGGAAAAATTGTCCGAATTAACCGAATTCCGAAGTATCGAAAGCATCAAGAAACATTAAGAAACTATGATATCAGCCTAGTTCTGCGGAAGTTGAAAATAAATGCTTCCACAGCCGCGGCCACGTCTGTGTAGAGCGCGCGAGCAGCCGGTTTTCGCTCTGTGGGGCGACACCTTGAAGCAGTTTTGGGCTCTGACGTGGTCAGCCTGACCACTGGGCTGCGCATGCTCCTGACACATTGTCAGGAGCATGCGCGCGCCCAGTAGCCAGGCTGACCACGTCAGAGCCCGAAACTGCTTTCAGGAGCATGCGCGCGCCCAGTAGTCAGGCTGACCACGTCAGAGCCCAAAACTGCTTCAAGGTGTCGCCCCACAGAGCGAAAACCGGCTGCTCGCGCGCTCTACACAGACGTGGCCGCGGCTGTGGAGCATTTATTTTCAACTTCCGCAGAACTAGGCTGATATCATAGTTTCTCCTGATATCATAGTGCTCCTTTATGTTCCACGTGAAAACGACCGTCACATTCAGCTGGGTAGGCTACCTCGACAATGGTGGTGGCAGTGCGATAACGCAGGCTTTGCTAGCGGCAACAGAAGCAATAACCGCTGTGTCTGTTTATTGCTGTCATGAACCGCTGCAGCAAAGGCCACTGCAATCACGTTAAGGAGCACTGCAATCACGGCACGCAACCGGCATGTCAGGTGGAATTCTTTTGTATTTCGTGGGCGTCTGTAGTAAGTAGAAAAATATTATTATTTAATACATAGAAAGTTATAAACTGTCTACGGATGTTTTGCAAACAGATCTACAACTTTACCATTGAAATTTTTTTGCCTAGCTTTGTTGTTTGGAAAGTTGGGTAAACATGCATAATTAGGCAATTAAGAAGGACAATAATTAAGGCACCTTACCCCTAGGGTTGCCATGCCTGAAGGAGGTGCAGAGCTGGGCAGCCTGCTTTGTTTTTCTTCGGTTCTCTCTGTTTTTCGCTTTGTATTTTCCAGTTTTTTTTCTCTTTATTTCTACTCATTTCTATTTTTCTTCCTACTTTTTTCTTTCTCTCTCTCTCCCTTTGTTTCTTGCTTGCTTCTTTTCTTTTTCAAATTTTATACTACATAGCTTTATTTAAAGTGCTCCGCACTTAATATCACAATCAAGGCGCTCTAAGAACAAGAGGAAGGAGACTTGCTTTGGCGCGAGTACTCGCTCAATATGCTACAGATGGCTCTGCTATGCGTGGTTTTGCCTGCGTTAAAATCATCATCAAGGCTCTTGAAGAACAAGAGGAAGAAGACTTCCCTTTGGCGCGAGCGCAGGCTACAGCTGGCTATGCTTTATGGGGTTTTGCCTGCGTTACGCCAAGCGACGATGTCAGCATACGACAGCCTGCCCCCCCTAAAGTGCTCCGTACTTTAATAGATAGTGTGACATACTCCACACAATAGTCAGGAAGGAGACTTGCTTTGGCGCGAGTACTCGCTCAATATGCTACAGATGGCTCTGCTATGCGTGGTTTTGCCTGCGTTAAAATCATCATCAAGGCTCTTGAAGAACAAGAGGAAGAAGACTTCCCTTTGGCGCGAGCGCAGGCTACAGCTGGCTATGCTTTATGCGGTTTTGCCTGCGTTACGCCAAGCGACGATGTCAGCATACGACAGCCTGCCCCCCTAAAGTGCTCCGTACTTTAATAGATAGTGTGACATACTCCACACAATAGTCAGGAACATGTACTTGGTCACATAGTCATAGAGTGCGTCAGCATTTTTTTAAACTCTCGCAAGAGGTAGCAGGGGCACCCTTTATATTTATACACATACTTACTAGTTCTGCTGACTCCCTGTAGCACAATGTGCCAACAATACCTGTGGCTGCTTTCTAGCGTCTATAGCGTTCATCGGGCCTGCCAAGCATGCTAACATTTCTTACACAAATTCAGTACTTCTAATCAATACCGCAAGGCAACAACACTTTCGAGCTCCCACCAGACGTTGACATACACCTCTCATCTTGTGACCACCTGGGCCAAGTGTCAGTTGCAAGAGCGACTGCTGTGTGATGAAGTTGCAACACAATAAAATGCTGAGGGCCAATCTCAAACATTAATTTATTTCTAAAAACACAAAAAAAAATTATCTGATGTGACGTTCTTCATTTCCTAACAATGAAATTTTCTATGAAATGTCGCATACAAAATATTTTTACTTGGACGCCATGAGTACAGAAAGTATGGTTAGAAATGCTGTAAATAACATAATTACTCCTGCTTCAGAATTCTTCAAAAATATTTGATAAATAATTTGCCCACAGACATATTTGTAAAAAGTACATACTCTTATGTGAAAATCATATAAATATTTCTGTTCATCGAAAGTGCAAGTGCATTTAAAAAGGAATCAATAACTTTGAAGATTTAAATTGTTTTTAAATTATGTAGCTGGCAGCGGGACACCAAAATTTTTTAATTCTTATATTGAGTCACCTAAACATCACCATTATTGTGGTGCAAGCACGGTTTTCAGATCAGCATACAAAGGCAGATTTTAAATAATTTTTTGTTACATATAGTTTAACAAAACTGAGAGAAATTTGAGGTCACCATGGAAGTACATTTTTTTTTCATGCAGGAGTTGTTTTACCCGAATTCTCCACGTAGTACAGCAAATAGGCATAAAATTTATCACCAAAATCTGCGATATCCAAATGCCATGGCTGGTACACTTGGTGTGGAAAGGCCAAACAGTCAATGCTTGCTCTCGCAGCAGTGACCCAAAAAATACTGTGATCATTCTGTATATGCACTTTATTATCATGTGTTACGTATTGCAAATGCATAAGGGCTTAGCAAAATTACGGTACAAGATACTTTCGGCTGATTCATGATTAAGCAAATTTACATGTTTAAATAGAAACAAGAATGACAAAGTGAAGGACAAACAGGAAATTTCATTCAAGTTTGATGAGCTATACGTTTTTTTTAGGAAGTATTTCCGGTTGTTCGCTTAATGACATGGCATTTTTAATTTTTAGGTTGTTGGTTCCTGCTCTTTCTTTTTTTTAGCTGGTTTGCATGTGTGGAGGTCACCGCCATCTCAATAAATGGAAAGCATGGCTGCACCATTGGCAATGTGCAGTATGATGCAGTGGCCTTGCCACCCCCCTCCCTTCCTCTCAGAGAGAGTTCCATTTGCACAGCATTTCGTTTGTCCAAGCTATTCCTTACCGCAGGACAGTACAGTGACATATACCGCACCATTTGCGCTTGCACATAATTGTGATTTAAGTTCCACCTTGCTGCCTGTTAGTCCATGGGCATTTTGTGGAATTTATAAGGGATGCATTATCTCTCACATTTTTCTGAAAAAGCACATTGATCCCATTCCTGCAATAGCCGTTATTTCAAGTGTGCACCAAGGAATCGCATATTTAATGTATATCATATAGACAAAACTTATATTGGCAACAGGCCTGCCAATGCTTCGTCATGCTGTTAAGGAATCTGTTGGTCAAACGAGAGAGTGTGTGAATTTTTCAAAGAGCGTCAGCTGTCTCTCAGGGAGGCTGTGTATCTTACGTTTCCCTTTTCAGTGAGTTAACTAGTCATCTTGGAGCATGCAGGCCATCTAATAATATGGATTGTAGAAGCATGCGACATCAGATTTCGTCAAACAAGTGCTTATCTAAACCATCATGTTCCTGATGACCAGGAACTTATTTACCTGCGTCAACTTAAGTAATTTTGTTTATTACTGCTTTATTAAAGCTTACTCTTTGTTGCTTGGGTGTCAGGGTTTGTGTTTTTCTATTCCTATGTATATTTGATTTCATTTTTTAGAAAAAAAGGTCAATTTAGTCATTGCCACGTCACGTAATCACTCATGTCATGTGTCACCTTGTCTTTCCACTGTGTCACATCCTATATCAATCCAAACCAACCAGCTCACCTCACTGTATATGCGCAGCTTCATTTGCGCTGCAGCATGTACTGGAGTTTTTTTCAGTTGAAAATATCACATGCTGTTTTTGTGTATTCATATTTGAGTGATCTGGGTTGCAACAGCTGCGCAAATTGCGCTAATTGGATGCAATTTTTTTTATTTTTGCGCAAGGCTGACCCAAAATACCCGACCAGCCTAAATATTTTCCAAGTACTATTAATTTTAGCAAGAAATAGAAAAAGCGGTAATCACCTGTAGTTTGTGCATCATCATCCAACGCAATCCAGATGCGCAGACCATAACCCTAACTACTAGTTCATTATACCCTAACCTCACTGCGAAAGAAAAGAAAAAAAGAGCGGTTCTAAAATTTCCTGAGCTTGTTCTAACATGTGCAGAAAGCTTTTTAAACCACTTTTGCCACAGTACACGTTTGCTATGCGGAAAAGCATTTTATGATTTTGAAGGGGCTACTAGTTGCTGTCACAGGACACAGCGCATTTTTTCCCTTAATTACTCATGCATGCACATGCCATATAATAACGAGTACTAGTATGACTGCTGACAACTAACATGCGCCACTTTTCTTTTTTCGCCACCCCCTTTAGCTCCTCCTCTAGAAATCTCCCGAATTTCTAGGTCGCCTGTCAAACAGTTTGACTGGCTCGGCAAATGCTAACGTGGGCTTCGACATTGTTTGCGCTGTGAGACAGCTCGACAGACTGCTTTTCTTGAAATAGAAGCTCTCACGTGTACTGTGTGTGTATCAGTTAGCTGATGTTAAATAGTTTGTTCATATATATTTTTTTCTTTTCTAAAAGTCAGTCTCACTTGTTGTGCTACTGCAAATTTGGAATTTCAGGCTAAAAAATGCAGCTTTTATTTTTCCCGCAGCCTGCTCCAAATTCAGATTTTCGTGTTTCAAAGCAACATTTTGCTGCTCCAAAAATTGCTCCAGATCCTAACTTGGCTGTCGCACCCCTGCTAGTTGTAAGTGATTACTGTTTCACCCTGCTTTTGTGTGTCCATTTCATGTTTGAAATTGCATTGTTTTACGGCAACATGTTATCGATTATGTGATGTGCTTATTATTTTACATCTTTACATCAAGTATTCTGCATGGATCGGATGCAGTGACACTGTTAAGCTATTGTAATGGTGTTTATTGTTTTCACTCCGGTATTATTGTTTCTCCAGCATTCTGAATATTTGAACGCACAAGTATATTGTGAAATGAAAACTCCTAGTCATGTATGTTACACATCAGGCATGCCACGAGACGTGCAAACTGTGGCGTATCAATGTGGAGATTGCAATGTGATTGCAATTATTTCAGTATATTAGAGAAATAAGGCATGCTGCACTGCACTACTGTTCTTGCTGTTTGTATACTTCACTGCACTGCATTTGTGTGTTGCATTGAAGCATGTTAAAACCAGTTCTTCATTTTAAAGTGCAAATAAAGGTTCTTTCGTTATATTTTGATACACATGCCTCGGTCATTAGTGCTCCATGCCCTGCAATTCGCATCCTATTTGATGTCTTCTTTGGCCGCAAATGCGATGCCGCTCTGCGCACTCGAAGAAGGTCTTTGAACAGCCTACAATTTGTCTCTGAATCCTGTACGAGCTCTGTGTTTAATAAAGCTCGATTTCATTTTGCACTATGGGATAACTGTGTGAACGTCGTGCTATAGACGACAACACATTTTGAGTCATGCCTTCATATTCAGCTACGATTACATTGTGTATGTGAGGGCCATATATCTCGTGCGTCATATGCACCATAAAAACAGCGCTGGGGCCAGGATTTTCCCACTGTGGCAGGAGCCACTATGATTTGTCTAGTGGCCATAAAAGGACGAGAGCCCTTTAGCTCTAAAGGGTCCGCCTTCTAGCGCTTCCATGGGAGCCAACTGGGAGAGGGGTACCGCTAAAATTATGGAATTTTTCGCATGGGCGTTGGGGCGTAATTGTGCATAAACACCCCTACACCTATTTTGCCGTATGGGTGTAATCTTGCTATTACACACCCATGGGTGTAATCTTGCTATTACATACCCATGGGTGTGAACAAGAATGTTCACATCCATGGGTGAAAACTTGGAAATACACCCATTATATAGGTGTAATCCTGCTTGTTACACCCATTTTTGGGGTGTAGGGGTGTGAGTTATAGACACCATATTACACCCATATGGGTGTAATCTGGTTTACTGTGTACTGCGTGGCGACGTATATTCCGTCCTTACAAGAAAACCGTCCCGGCTTGCACTAGGTGCGGCACCATCGGTCATCGGCTGCCAGAGTGCCCTCACCCCACTCCAACACAATGTGCCAAGTATGGAACCCTCGCCCCCCGAAGGCCTCACTGACCACTTCTGCCACCCCAAGTGCCTCCTCTGCCACGGCGCCCACGAGACTGGGACCAGTGGCTGCGCGGCAAAATACCGGAAACCCAAGCCTCCCTCGTCTTCTCCTCGAGGGTCTACTTCTTCGTCACAAGCTTACGAAGGCACCCGCCTGTACCAGACGGGTCCATCACAACCGGCCAGCACTCAGGCATTCCTACCGCTCGTAGAACCGGCGGCGGCACCTCAGGTGAGCAGTTGGGCAGGGGTTGCTGCTTCCAAGCCTCTTCCTCCCCCCCGATGTCGATCCTCCCTCCCCGGAACTTGCGACCCTTCGCCAGCAAGTTGCGGAGCTTCAAAAGCAAAATGCCTTGCTAAATAAACAACTCGCACTTCTAACGAAGCAACTTGCACCGCAACAGCGCACTGCAAAGCCACCCGGTACTGCCGCCCCTGTCCAGGCGGCTGCGCCGGCTACCTCCAAGCTTACCCCTCACGCTATATGCCCTCCGAATAACCCTCCGGCTCCAGTAGCCGACGCACCTACTCCGGCAGCTCCGGAGGCTCTTGGGGCACCTCAAGCTCCCTTGCCCATTAACCCAACTCGGCCCAATGAGGAGCGCGTCACGCGCATGGAGGAACGTCTTACGCGCGTCGAAGTGTCAATCAGTCACCTCATTACTAACTTCTCTGTCCAATGCATAGTAGCAGAGGTCACTCAGGCTATTCAAGCCTGGGCGATCATTCAGTTTCAGCCCAAAGCGACGCGTTCCCGCTCTTCTTCGGTGAGCAGTGCGGGTTCAGCTCCCCGACGATGTAAGGTGGCTACTACTACCTCGCCGCCAGACAACCCAGCCTCCGTACCCCTCCCTGCCTCTCAAGGCTCTGAGCAGGGCATGGTGGGCGAAATCTAAAACCTAGGATATTCATGATGGCTAGCAACCGTACATCCCTTTCAAATTTGCCGTCAGAATTCGAGATCGTACAGTGGAACCCTAGAGAATTTGGGGACAGGCGAAAGCACTCACACCTTACCTTCTTCCTCAACTCCCTTGGCTCTCAGCCGGCCGTCTTGGCACTTCAAGAATCTGGCGCGACACCAACTCTTTCTGGATACTGCTCCTATGTGGGAGGCACCACGTCATACCTCCTTGTGCATAAGGCGTACACGGCGATACAGATCGACCTGTATCTGGATCTCCCGTACGACTATTGTATGATATCAGTGCTATATCAACGGAGAGGCCAACCATCAGCACACATCTTAAACGTGTATTGTCCACCTCGTCTTTCGGGGGCCTCGTTTGCACATCTGTTTCATCGGGCGCTGCGTACGGCGGCCCGTCAACCCCTGGTGATTGTTGGGGACTTCAACGCCTCCGGCCCTCACTGGTGTTACCACTATGAGAAGGCCCGGGGCAGAGAGTTCAAAGAGCTCATCTCCTCGCTTAGCCTCACACTGCTTACCGACCCGGCAGAGCCCACGCGTTCCGACAATTCGGTTACACGCGACACATGCCCCGACCTCTCCCTCATCCGTAACATCCGCGACGCTACATGGCAAAATATGCGCGAGACTTTGGGAAGCGACCATTTTTTGGCTCCGCATTTCCTTCACACCGCGGCAGAAAATGCGCCAACACTGGGGCCTGGCCCGCCTGACCGATTGGACCAAATTCAGAATGCAGCCATTTCCCATGATCCCTGACTCGGGCGAATACGCGGCGTGGGCATCATACGTCCTCCATACGCAGCGAGCGGACACTCGCATCCTCACAACCTGCCAACTGAGTCCGGCAATCGGCCCACACCTCCTACACCTCTGGAACGCTCGCCGCGGGCTTATAAAGCTCTGGAAGAGCAACAAACTCAATCGAAAACTTCGCGCTCGCATCGAGGCGCTCACTGCAGAGGCGGCGGCATATAGTGCGCAGCTCGACGATTCAAACTGGACTGACACCTGCACGAAGGCGGCACACCAGATGAGCTCTAAGAGCACGCGGAGGCTCTTTCGTAGCCTCGTGGATCCCTTCACCACCCGAGGAGAAACGCAACGCCAGCACCGCCGTGCTCTGCATGCCTATCAGGGCACTACAGATCAACTCGCGCGAGAACTCTGTGACCGGTACATATGTCGCACAATTGACGCCGCAGGCCCAGAATATACGTATTCCGGCGCCCCTAACGGCGAGCTCGACGCCCCATACACACTTTCGGATTTGCGGGCTCAACTGGCGAAAATGCGACGGGGCACGGCCCCTGGGCGAGGCGGCATCACAGTGTCGCTCCTGGCCAACCTTCCCGACCAAGCACACCTCTCGCTACTCAATCTGATCAATCCGATATGGGACGGCTCCCCGCTCCCATCGGAATGGACGACATCGCTCGTTACATTCATACCCAAATCGGGCAAACGGTAACCATCGAGACACCGAAACCCATCTTATTTACCTCCGGCGCAGGCAAGCTCATGGAAACCGTGGTACGCTAACGCCTTTCCGTCTACCTGGAGGCCCGGGGGACCTTTGCCGACACGATGTTTGGCTTTCGCCAGCATGTGTCGGCGCAGGACATCCTGCTCCAGGGTCAACACGATATCATAGAACCGACCACTATGCGCCGTAACGATAAAGCCGTGCTCCCTCTCGATCTTAAGGGGGCGTTCGATAACGTCATACACAGCAGTATTCTTTTCTAACCTCTCTACCACAAACTGCGGTGAAGACTTTTAACTTTCGCGCCTTTCTATCTCATCGCGCCGCCTTCATCCGCCTCGATTCTATCGAACACGGACCGTAGCTATGAAGCACAAGGGGTACACCGCTACGGGCATTCCTGTCACCCCTCCTCTTTAACCTGGCCATGAAGAACCTCCCCTCCCTTCTGCGCGAGGTCGAGGGGATACACCACTCACTATATGCTGACGATATTACAACTTGGACTAACACCGGCTCCCCAGCGCAAATCGAAGAACGCCTACAAAAGGCTGCCCTTCTGGTGGATACCTACGCTGCTTCGTGCGGCCTGGAGTGCTCTCCAGCTAAATCGGCTCTTCTCTCGGTCTCCCGCTTACCTCCTCCCCAGATTTTTCTTCCGTCGGGTCCCGTCCCGTCGGTCGAAAACATTCGTATTCTTGGGCTTCATCTCACATCATCCTTGGATCCCAAGGGCACAATAGCAGGCCTCCGACGCACCAGCGAACAGGTGAGCCGTATGATACGGCGGGTCTCTACCAAGCGCGGCGGCCGGTTGGCCCATGCGTTTGTGACCAGTCGCGTCCTCTACGCCTCACCTTATCTTCGCCTGCGTCGTCACCACGAGCACCAGCTGGACGTCCTCCTTCGTTCAGTGTACAAACGGGCTCTCGACCTTCCCATTGCCACCTCCAACAGCAGATTCGAGGCACTGGGGGAGCATAACTCCTTTGCAGAGCTGCCGGAAGCTCATCGCGTTAGCCAAATCAATCGTCTGTCGCAGACGCCTTCAGGGCGCCGTCTGCTCCCCAGGCTCGACCTCAATACGATCTCTGACCCCCGTACCGGAACTCTGGCGTCAAAAACTATGGGTGGAACCACTACCCCGTAACATAAATCCCGAGCTACACTCCGGCCGTAGACTAGCACGCTCCACGGCCCTTCATGCGAGACACTCCGATCGCCCTGGCGTTTTCTACGTGGACGTCTCCGGCCCCTCTCCCTCGGGTCACTTGACGGCCGCCGTGATTACAGAGGGAAACCACGTTGATGGCATCTCCTTTAGAGCCGACACTGCAACGCAAGCTGAGGAGCTTGCCATTGCTTTGGCGGCCTTGCATTCCACCTCACGCATTATCTTGACGGACACGCGCTCGGCCTGTTCTCAATACCTTCAGGGTTCTATCGCCCCGCTGGCGGCTCACCTGATTTCGGCAGCCTCTTGGCGCTTTAACCCTCACCCCATTCGCATAGTATGGGCCCCAGGCCACTCGGGCCTGCCCGGCAACGAGGCGGCGAATGCCGTTGCCCGCGCTTCTCTCATCCGGGCCGCTGCCCCTCCATGTCCCGAGACGGAATCTGGCAATAAGAACCTGACGCGCTTCCGTGAAATTCTGGCCTATTACCGGGATTCGCGTCGCCTCTACCCAGACCCCGCACGTGGTCTGGAGAAAGCAGACGAACGACTACTACGCCGCCTCCAGACGAACACCTACCTCAGTCCAGCGGTCGCCAGGCACTTCTTGCCGGAAAGCAATGGCACCTGCTCGACCTGTCAGGTCCTGGCCGACACCTACCACGTCGTCGCTTTGTGCCCTGCCAACCCATTTCCTTTTTCATCCCCTTTCCCATCCCAACTTGGGAGGAGTACCTGCTCGGCTGCTCTACCTTGGATGCTCAACGCTCCTTGGTGAGGCGCGCTCGGGCAGCGGCCTGCTCCATTGGCGTCCCGGAATATGGTCTCGCCACTCAAGCATGCAATATGGGAAACGTGCAGCACCTACAGGGGGCGCAGCAGTGCACTGCACCTATGCGCCGTCAGCGCCGCGAGTGGCGACTTGCGGCCACTTCAGTGTCAACTGGCGTGCTACGAATCGTCGTCTATCCGTCAGCTACTCCCGCATTGTATGCAAGTGCGTGTGCGCGAAGGTGACAGGTTTGACGAAACGGGTAGGCTTCCAGAAAGTTATCAGTGCATGATTCCTTTGGGGCCCCAAACGAGGAGAAATGACATAAATTTACTGAATCAATCATGTTTGCGATGTGCGCACAGACGCGCGGCAGAGTGTTTTGAAAGGGCGATTCGTGCGGCCGGCCAGCGTAAAGCTCGAAGCATAGAACGTCACCATCGATGTTTGTAAACATTATTTCTTGCCATTTTACTTGGTAATTGTTGAGTAAACGATGACATTTGTGTCTGAAATGTGTTAGACAAATGTGTTAACCCCTTGCTATGCGCGCAAGTAATACGTACGGTCGCCGAACTACCCGTGTTGCATTTAGTAATGCGTGGCATTACTAAATGTAATGCCACGCATTACATTTAGTAATGCCACGCAAACGGAGTAGTTCAGCTCCGTTTGTTGGCGTTGCTCTTGCTGCATGAGTCCTTGAGTAAATTTGTCACGTGCCAGCTTTGCACGCGATATATCAGCTGTCACGTAGCGCAATAGAACGGCGTGGCCCGGCTTCGCTTGCACGCACATTGCTGTGTGCGTGCAAGCGAGGACTATGGCAGTACATGGGGAATAAATTTTGAAATTCTCGTGGTCTGCGACGCATTTTGCCTGGCATGTGTGACTTCTTCCTTAATGTTACTGTTTACCAACTGTGATACGGCGGAAAAACGGCAGCAGCGCACGAGGGAGAATTGCTGGATCTGTCGATTGCTTTCCGCCAACGAATTGTGGACTGCAGACTCACGATCACTTTTCCTTCACCAATTAAACATATCAGTTAACATGCGTGGATAGTAAATTCACAGCGAATTAGCTACAGCATGTACTTCATAAACGTACCCGCGGGATCACTTGCTTTACGTGGCGTCATAGGCATGCGCACGAGGGAGGCGATCGCCCCCATCTAGTCACCTAAATGGGGGGGGGGGGGGCGCAAAGTCTGCCCCATATATTGACTTAATAGGGAAGGGGGGGCGCTGCGACGAGCCGTCCACCCCTGTAAAGGGGAACCCTGCGCACGCCTACGCGTGGCGTCCACTAATCTAATGTTCCCGCCGGTTTCTGAAGCACAGTCACGGCGGAAAGCTGAAAAACTTTGTTACAGGTGCGTAGTTCTTATAGTTATCGGCACAGTTTACGACACAGCAATTCATACGCGATATTGCGAAGCACCGCTAACAACCTGACACGCCTGCGCTCATGGGTCGGCTGCTGCACGGAACACGCCAATTCCTTTCGTTCACTCCCGCACCGCGGCGCCACCGGCTCAGTGCACGTTCCCCATAGCGCAACTCTTTGGTTCATTTTCTGAAATAAAAAGGTTGCCACCACCACCACCTCTCCTAGCGCTGCGGCCAGGCCCTCCAGACAGTTTAGCATCCGACCTGCGATCCTTGCTGTATCCTGTGCAAAGAAGCCCACGTCACGATGTCGCGCCCGTTCAGACTCCGGTTCGACCGGACCCACCCGTCACCCTCGTCCACGGAGGAAGAGACATTTAGGAGGCGCAACTCAGCTCCTTGAGGCCACCAGATAATGTCACACTGCCGGAGAGCCAATTCATGCTGGCGGCGTCTGGCGGCAGGCAAGGTAATTGTCGCTGTTTTGGTTTCCGAGGGGACCGGTCGGGCGCGTTGCTCGCGTTCCGCCGCTAGGGGGCCTTCATGTGCGCGCCTCCGTGCCTCGGAGGCGCGCGCACATGAAGGCTCCCTATCCGCCGCAGTGGCAGAGCGTGCATGCGGGGCGCGTTCGGCTGCGTGCGTTTCTTGTGCCCTCTGTTACAGCTTTCGGCAATACACCTGCGTCCCATCTTAGGCTAGCGAATGCCGAAGAAGAGCACACTCTGCGCAGAAAACGCTATTGCAGCCCTCTAGCATTCGCTGACCTGAGCTGTTATCACGCGCTGTTAGCGAGAAGGCAAAGCACAAAAAAATTAACGTGCCTACTGAAGCAAACGCCCCCCGTCTTGTGCTCACGAACGCTACTAAACAGAACCCGCGTGAGCGTGCTCGCTCGGCCGCACCCGGCCGGTACCGCTTTCATTTCTTTGTTTTAGGGGCGAAGCTCCTTAAAGCGGCACCCGTTCGTCCCTCGTCGTAGTGCGTAACAAGTCTTATGCTTTGACCTCCAAGGTGGTGCCGGTGGGAGATTTCTCCTGTGCGTTGTTGAACAATAAAAAATTCGCAGCGTGCGCGTTAACTAAAAGCCGAATTCTTCTTTCTCTCATTCCCCATTAGCAGCCATTGGCATGTTCCAGTAGGAAACGTTAAAAAAAAAGCCGTCTTCTGTTGTCTCTCATTCCCAGTAGCAGCCATTGTTTACCTCCAAGGTAGTGCCTGGTGAGATTTCTCCTGTGCGTGATGAAACAATAAAAATTTTGTTCAAAACGCCGTTGATTGATGAAATAAACCAACGAAAGACGCCAGATGTTTTCTAAAAGCAAAACGAAAAGACGCCAGATGTTTCTAAAGCAAAACGAAAAGACGCCAGCTGCTTAACAAAAGACGCCCGGTGTTTTCTAAAGCAATGGTTTTATAATCAAAACCATATCGCGATAGAGGTTTGTAGTTGACGATGCTCGTTGCCGTCGGTGTGTGCTCGTATGGATAAGGATGCCGCTGCAACCAGTGCAAGAACCACTTAGCTTACATTTCACCGACCACAAAGCGGTCATAATGAAAGGACAACGGAAACCAGCAATCATTCACCTCGTGGATCTGCCGTCATTTTTTCTGTTTTCGCGGTTGCGGCTTCGCACCTAAGGCACCGCCAATTGAAGTGCCACCGTAGGCATAGGTTATTTTATTATTTTTTTTTTTGTGACGCTATATGAACGCCTGTGGACGCCCGTCCTAGTGGGAGTTTCACCTCCGATATATTTTTTTCCTCCGTGCTCTCGTCCAACTCTAAACCACAGCTTCGCGCACGAGCGCTGCGCACAGGGCCCATCCTTAATAGCTTCCTGCCTTGCCGCCGCCGCCGCCGCTCTACTTCCTGCCGGTGTCTGGTATGCCAGCCACCACCACTCCGTCTCTTTGCTGACCCTGGCCAGGTCTGAGGCATCCGCCGCCCCCACCACCACGACCAGCACCATCACGGCCACACCACCGCTATGCTCGATAATGCAGCCTCACACGTGAGACCCCAATACTGCATCTCTCGAGGCCCCTATTGCTGCCCAACAGCTCCCAATTCAAGAGCTGTGGAGCCCGCTGCAGGCCGCGCTGGCACGTCTGTCCTCACCCGCTCCTCCTGCTCCTTCTTCCCCCGCTCCTGCACCTACACAAGCGCTGTCTCTGTCAGCGCCAGCTGAGGAGTCCATGAACACGGGGCCCTTGGTTAGCGTCATCGCGCGCCTTCTCCCGTACCCGTGTCAAACGAGATCATTTCTCCAACCAGGCGCCAATCCGGACCTTGCCCTCGCCAGAAACGTAGCCGAGTCATCCTGATCCTGGACCAATACGGGGTTCTCCATCGGTAGCGACCACTACTTTCTCTGCACCACTTTTCCACTGCCCTTCCTTGCTCGCTCCTCTTACTCGTCTTGCAGCTCCTCTTACTCCACTGGCACCGCTTCCGCTCTATTCGGTCTCTACTTCCTACTCTCCTATCACCGACCCCTCTGCCTGGAATGAAACCCTTTTGGCGGACGTCCACATTGCTACACCCACACTCGCTGCAGCATCAAACGGCAGACAGCCGTCTGCTGCACCTTTCAACGATCTATCACGCTGTCCACGACCGGTGGCAGGCCCAAAAACACAATCGTCACCTGCGCCTGCGTTTGGCCCGGCTCGCGTCGGACATGGAGGAGCACCTTGAAGAACCCTACTGCTCTCTTCGTCCACGTCATGACCACGTGACAATATTATACATTTTACGAGCGTGAAGAAGATCAGCGGTTTATCGACGACCGACGCTCTGTGCGCCGATATCAGTGTACAGCGTGCAGTGCTTCCGGTAATTTGAGTTTGTGTTTGACGGCCACAAGTTCGGCCAAATAAACAGTTTCACCTTGAAGAAGCCTACTGCTGCCTTCGTCCACGTCACGACCACGTGACAATATTATACATTAGATACAATCAAAGGGACTTACGCACGTGAAAAAAATAACGCACGACGCGACGTGCGCGGCAACTCGCTCTTCGCGAGTTCGCAGCTGATGATTCATCGTCGCTGTCACTGTCACAGCCTCGCGACAACTTTCTGTGGCAGCACAGCCAAAGCTACGAAGCCTAAGCACGCACTTTTTTACTGCACTTCTGCATGTAGTCCGCGAACGGTAACTTTTATATACTACGTAGCATAAAGGAAAAGATAAAAATAAAAGATATAGTTATTATGTTCAAGATTGTTCCCATTGTTATGAAGAAAGCTTATCCCATGCGAGATTTTCGTTTTTTGCTGTTTCTAGCTTTCTGGTTTCCTGGTGTCATTTCACCTTTTTCCTGCACCGGTAAACAACGATGGCGTCGCTCGGTTGCAGCAAGTTCCCATCGAAGCTTGTGAACGAGCATGAGTGCGTGTTGGTTAGGTGATCTGTATTCATCAAGCAGACAGAAACGAAGACACCAGTGCGTCATCAAATATTTTGTTCCACGCATATTCAATCACCAAGAAAGAAGTTGTGTGCGGGTGATATAATCAGCGCAAATGGGTCTTTCATCGCGATAGCCACATTGGAAGTGAGGCCGGCAACCTGCCAGTCTTCAGGAAGACCAGCTTCTTGAAAGCATTATTGCGATTGGAAACTACGTAAAAACAGTGACCCTTTTCATAAATTGCGCCCCATACGTAGGCGGTATTTCGGTTGCTTACTGTTGCTGATACAATGACGCTAAAGATCGCGTACTGTATTACAACACCGTGCCCGTCGGCGTCTGAGGCGGGAGCGGTTCTTTGAGCTTTGCGATGAGAGCGATTTTCGAGGATAAAATCACCAGTACAAAGCTTCGCCTGGGTAACAGGCACGTTCATGTCTATTATGCGGCTGACTGCGCTAAAACAGCGTTCTTGACCGAGTAAGGAGTGCGTTTCAGCACCACGGCTGTGGATTTACGAACGCAAGACGCCCGCCTGTGTCCGGTCGTGGCCAAGATATCTGCGACCCGTCGATGCCTTCGCGTCCACAAACAAAATAACGTGAGCGTCTCCAGAAAGTTCTTGCGTCTCCAAAAGAAGGAAAACGACGATACCGACCCTGTATTCACCGAAATTTAAGACATGGTTTCTTGCCATTGCGTTGAATTTCCTATCACAGTTCCCGCTCGGCCGTGCCCCGCCCCCCTTTTTTTTAGGTGCGAAGCACCTATTTGACTCACGTGTGTAACGCCGTACGTTACGCAAGTCCGTACGAATGCGCCGCAACGCGTTCCCCTCGCCGTAGGTGTTGGAGCGTTGCCAAGTAGGTCACGCTCCCCCTCGCACGCTTCCCTCGCAGGTGCGCGCTAACGTCACTCTCTTCCTCACCCGCAGCATGCTCGCGGCAGCGCCCGCAGCTGCCGGCTGCTCCGCCCGCTCGCAACAACTCTGACCCGCCTCCCGTGTCTTTGCGTTTCAAACAAACGTTTACTCGAGTAAACGCTACACCGAGTTTCGCTTCAAACCGTTCTTCCAGCACCTGCGTCGACGCCCGTTTCAACCGGGTCAACGCCGTGCGCACCGCTGCTGCTTCGCATCCCATCAGGGTTCCCTTCGGGGAGATGGTTTGTGTTCAAAAATAAATCTGACCGCTGCTATAAAGCTGCTTCCTGTGTTCCTTAGCAATAAAAAATATTTTATTGCTTTAAAAAAACAAAGCCAAATGCAAGCATTACTGTATGGTGCTCACTTTACAGGCGGGCTTGAACCGCTGGCAGGTTAACGTTTTGCTGGAATTCGCAGAAGAACACAGCACTGATTCCATGTATTTTTCCCTCACTGCTGTGTTCA
>JALIZH010023824.1:0-19440 GCA_030522465.1 Rhipicephalus appendiculatus | reverse complement strand
CCATCGTAGCCAGCAGCCTTCAAGTGAACCTGAAGGGTATAACACTGCAGTGGGATGCACTAGGAGAAAGTAGCATGTTAGCGCATAGGAATTCATCGTATTTAAGTTGATCTTAATCTGCATTCGTGAATGCAGATAAAAGTCCCTGCAAATGTTATCACCTTAAAGTTCATTTATTTTTGTTCTCTGATTGTCCACAGCCAAGACTGGGTGAATGTATATGACGATCATCCGTCGCAGGGTACGTCGCAGGGTAACAACCAGGCGTCACACAATGCAAATTGCGTAACGAGTGGGTCGTTCAATGCTCCAACCCATTACAAAAGCCTCAGGCATAATTATTCATCGTCGTCAGCCACAGCATCAACAAAGTGCACATAATGCGTTACAAGTGTGTAGCGGGTACCACGCTTTTTCCGAAAAATGACGAATAGTGGCTGAGTCGGCTCTTCCCCACTACACATAAATTATGATCATTTATGGCGTAGTAGGTACCATGCAAGTGTGCTTGTCATAGTTGTCCCAAGATTGTTTAAAAAAGCTCTAGAAAGGCCGCTCTTCCAGCTTTCGCTGTGACTGTGCTGCGCGTTTTGCGCAGGCCTGGCGATTTTTAGCTGTCTGTCCCACCGCCATCTTGTTTGGCAGAAAATTAGCCTTCATCGTATTTGTCTTCGATGCCGTCTTCGTCAAGCTGTCTATTATACCCCGCCATGGTGGTCTAGTGGTTATGGCGCTCGACTGCTGACCCGAAGGTCGCGGGATCGAATCCCGGCCATGGCGGCTGCATCCTCGATGGAGGCGAAAATGTCTGAGGCCCGTGTACTTAGATTTAGGTGCACGTTGAAGAACCCCAGGTGGTCGAAATTTCCGGAGCCCTCCACTACGGCGTCTCTCATAATCATATCGTGGTTTTGGGACGTTAAACACCAGATATTAAATTATTATTAAGCTGTCTGTTATACAAGCTACGTGAGAACTAGAATGGAGCTTAGGATGGCTGCTGTTCACTTCGCTGTCTATTTAGCCATCCACGGTGAGTACTGGAACACACCCATTGTAGTGCTCTTAACGCTCTTTGAAGGACGCGTCAGTGGCGTGTTTTCAGGCAACATACTCACATGACATCGCATGACGTCGTCACTTCGTCAAAGAGAGACCGATCTGGGAGGCAATGCGAAAACACGTGGGGCGCAGAAAACTTTAACGTTTTCGATCACGGAGGCAGTGAAAAACCACGCTAGGTGCAGAAAGGTTTAGGGGGGAAGGGGGGCGGGGGGAGGTCAGTGCAATCTATTCAGAAGAAAAAAAAAAGAAAATGTACGAAAACAGGGCTCTCAGCCTTCGAGTCCTCTTAAGGGAATTCGTAGGATACAATGCGAATTTCCGAAGCAGGATTAGCGCCGCGTGAATTAATTAACGGCTGCATGCTTTGAAGCTTCCTATCTATTAGAAAACGGTTCTGCCACAGTTTCCACACAAGAAGAATCTTCTCTGTCATTTTAGGGCCTACGTTCGCGTGTCGCAGAGGTTACGCTGATGTGCTGTGTTGTCGTGCAAAGTTTTGCCCTCTGCGATTTTCGTAACCTAACGCTCGTTTATAGCTAGCAAGCGATAACAAAGGACTCTTCTTCAATTCATCATCTCAGCGATGCGTGCACAGCTTTCGTTCCGGCCTAAATGGCTCACGCGCATTCAAAGTCACGGTAGCCGTGAAGAGGCTGCCAAGACTCTTCTTTGGCGCAAATGTGCATTCGCCTTGTTTTCCCTGTAACTGTAGAGGTGAAAAAAAATTGGCCGCGTATCTGCGTGCTTCGCTGCAAATGTCGTCGAAAGACGACAGTCTTCTGCCGGCCGTACTACATGAGTCCTAGTCTCATCCGTGGCCACCCGTGATGCCTCAGAGAGCGCCTCCTCTATGATGAATCAGCGCCTGCTCTATGATAAAATTGATAAAATAGAGGAGGCGCTGCGTGAGTATGGACGCCGTCTGGCAGTGGCATCGGGAAACACGAGCTTGTGCAGAACTGCCAGGTGGCAGCACCATATCGTCGGCAGAGATCTTTTTCGTGCATAGCGTCGCATTTTCAGCCCAGCCTAAGAAATATTAGGGTCTTTAGAATTACGTATCTATGTATTTCCTTGTAAAGAAACACACCACCTAATACTTACGTATTGATGTTGCGCCTCAGATATGCGTAATATTTGCTTTTTGATCGACAGTGTTCACAAGTATGAACGCAGATTCCAGTTCCAGATGGCTGGGCGTTCAGCAAGCGCTTAAAGCTTGGCCGAGTGGCGGAATCGTGTGACAGACAGACAGACAGACAGACAGACAGACAGACAGACAGACAGACAGACAGACAGACAGACAGAAAAACAGACCAAAATTGCTGCGTTCAAGTATCCCAAGAAAGACTATCGTCTTTAAAAGTCCTTAAACAGGGAACGTCGTGGAGCTAACGTTTCCAAAACTGGATTGTTTTCTTAGAGGTAGCAACTGTATCGCTTAGAACACTATCCACTGTGGCACACTGCATGCCTTTCAAGGCGTACTATTCGAGAAAACAGACGAAGCCTGACTTTGCATTGGTGACTGTGCTTACATCAAAACACTACTTTAAAAGATCAGTAGTTACAGCAAGCGTTTTTAATAGTTTACGGCAGGCACCTGCGAGACCACTGCTCGAGATAACACTGAATGTGCTGCCCGCTCCGTGCAAGCCTAGCTTTCCTTTTACGAATTATGCAACATTATCACTTTGACTACACAATAAATCAGCTTTCAAACATATAAAATAAACAATCAGCTCTAATTGTTTAATTGGCTTTGGAAGTACACTCAAATTCCCAATAGTTGATTTTAGTATCCCATTAAGGATTTAACACACCATAAATTGTCATTTTAATTTACTGTGCGTTCGTTATCCTGAACACCTTTCGAAACAAAGCATAAAAGATATGACATTTCAGCAAAACAGAATCTATAATTTTTTAAACCACTACATTTTGCTTTGCATATGCTGAAAGCATTACTTATTGTTTGGAGCTAGATGTTCGACTGCGCAATTTTGACGTGACGCACGGGAAACAAACCAAGAGTGGACAGGACCTTGCCGTGTATTTTGCGCAACGCCGAATCTAGCAAACTATTACACACAGTTCTTTGAATTTATGTCGGCGTTCTTTATTATGATTGTTGATATAAAGCCGGATGTGTGATTTCTGGGTTAAACAAAAAGTCAGAGGCGCATTCTTGTTGGAAGTTCCCCCATACTTACGAATTTTCTCACCGCAGTTGTCCTTGTTCATTGCCCACTTTTAGATTAATCATAATGAAGGGAAACTATTTGAGGGTATTGAAGATACTCAACGCTTAATTTTCAGGGATAGAGCAAGCCAGTCAACGCGCAGCCCACCGCCCGTTCTTGTAACCTGTAAAATCCAAATGGACGTGTAGAAAAAGTGGCTTTATACACCACGCGGCGATACGAAATGTTAGTTTTGTTAAGAACCTTTTTTTTTACACAAACTAGCTTCCATAGTATTGGCAAACGAATATCACGGGCATCTTTTCTTTTTTTTTTTTCTAAAATGTTTGGTTGTAGCAAACGTCGTGTTATATGTGGAGCCTCAGAACGCGTAAAGTGTATTCGCACGTAGTCGCCGTGTTCATTAATAGGAAAAATGTTATCAAAAAATGGATCAAAGCTTGCACTAAGCTGCGTAATGCTCGATACACAGCGAAGATGATCGGTCTCATGCTTATTTATTGCTATATCTTGGCAGAACTTTTGTTTTAACTTGAACCCTCAAACGCCCGTAGGGAACATATTTCCCACCAACCGTAAACGCCTCTATCTCCAATACTCCCAAGTCCTCCACCCTGAGACGGTTGCTACATCTGAAGTGATGTTTGAGAATCAACTGGGCGAAATTGTAGCGACTCCAACGCAAGCAGCTACGAGGTGCCTCGGTTTCCGTTGGAGTCACTGACACTTTTCTCTCTGAGCGGGAGTTCGCCGCGCGGGTTTTCACCAGCTGCGAAAACTCGTGGATGAATGCATTTGCCGCAGTGAGAAAGGTTAGTAAATACATATACTGAATGCCTCAAGTGTAGGGCTATAATCTGGTCCAATTTAGATACTAATTTAACGAGAAACTGAAGGTTTTTGACATTTAAATTGCAATTGTGCAGTGGGAATATACTTCCCTACGGGCCTTCCACGACGCCACTCCACAGGATGCGGTTTTTCTCTTTGTCTAAAATAAAACCCGCTCGACAGTTGAAGGAGCACTAGTTTTGCACTTTTCTTTACCTGATGATGTAAACAACTTTTGTGACAGCGGGGAAGATGGCGACGAGGACGAACCATTGTGCATAACTGCTCGCTCGAATGGTGATGCACTGCACATTGACCATACGACTGTAAAGCAAGGCGTTGGCACCCGGGACAATTTTTGAAGGCATACTATTGAAAAGAAAAGGCAGCAACACACGCGTTCTGAAGGCCTTCCATGGTGACCGGAAAAAGTTTAGGTGTGGCAGACCAAGTGCCGCTTTCACCTGTACTACATTTTCCTAGAGGACCATGAACCTTCAAACATTGCTGGTGTCGTTTAAGTGAACAAAATGACAAAAGGTCGAAGATTGTTTGCCCTACGTGCAATGTTCACGTTCATGCCGTACCATGCTTTCATAAGTTCCACCACAGGTGCGGGTCTGCCAAAGGCCTATAGGGAAGTATATTCCCACACTAATAATAATTTAGTGTTGTATAAGGAAACTTTTGACGTTGCATTGTGTTATTTAGATAATAAATAGCGTTTTCAAAAAATATTGCATCAGTATTGACAATAGATTATATTATGGGCGCTTAAGGGTTAAAAAAGGTAAAAACTTGAGAATGTTAGCTTGGCTTCATAACAGGGAACAATGCAGACACACAGGACAAGAAAGACTGACAGGACTTGACGCTGGCTAACAACATGAACGTTTACGCTCATATTGTTAGCCAGTGCCAAGTCCTCTCAGTCTTTCTTGTCCCGGGTGTCTGCGCTGTTCCCTATTATGTTGCGTTAACATATTAACATAACACGTTAACATAACAAGCTTGAGCTTGGCTGTAACAATGTTCAAGTTTTGCTTGAACTTGGCTGTAGCGATGTTGAACATTTGGTTGATCTTACGCGTTTTGTATTCGAAATCTTCGTGCCACCGCATTCTCTTCCGTACCGTTTCATGGCCATGGCATTCCGTATCCAATCGGCGCTGCAGTTGCCATTCTGGCGCGGCGGCAAGCCACGCTTCTCGGATCGCGGATGACATTCCGGATCCTATCGACGCGGCCTTTGCCATTCCCGCGCTGCGATTTATTTCGCGGGAGTACGATTTATCTTAAGTTGACCGATGGCTGCGTATGGTTAGGCGCGAGCTCTACACTAGCTTTTATAACCACAAAGTGTCACGTGACAGTGGTGTGACTATGGTAACGCACAGGTCATTGGTGTGCGGTTCCAAGCAGGCGGCACGGCGTTCTCAGACACCCATCCCATCAAGGCACACACCCGTTTATGACGATGATAGTTTTCTGATAGGCCCCGCAAATTTCTGTGACACATACCCGTTTGTTGGGCTAACTGTTGCTTTCTTCATTTTTGGTGGTCCAGTGGTGAGTAGTGGGATTCACCCAATTTCTTTTTCGCATACCCGTTTATGATCATCGTAGTTTTTTGGTACGGGGAGAACAGGGAACGATTTGCTAGAAAGCTTCGTTGTTAAAACGAAACATCTTTAACTGGCATTGCAGCAGGAACACATTATAAAAAAGGAAATGAAATAGCGTTATGGGAGAACAACAGGTGTGCTAGTTGCAGGTGCACCTGTGCATTTGTTAACACAAACTGTACCATTAATTACTGTGCTGAATAGAAGTAAAAAAAAAGATCGCTGTGAGAATCAGCGTGTGTCACTAATGGATCAGGGAAGGAAATGTTCCAGCGAACGAAGAGTTCGTTTTTGCTAAATCGCAAGTTATTCCGTGCCCTCGGCGTGATGCTCAGAAATTTTCACGGAGCCCCTTTGCGTGAGATTCCACACATGCGTCTTAACATTTACGTGCAAAATTACCAGGTTAAGCAACGTCTTTCGCTGACACTTCTGCGATATTTGATCGATAGATGAACCGAAACAATCTATTAGGGACGTGCTTGACGGCGTGTTTTGGTAAATACCGCATCCGCACAAATTATTCAGTCATGCGTCGCCACGAAGCCAGAGTTATGGAACAGGTTCAAGAGTGCGCAAATTCCACAGACTAACAAAGTCTTTGCGCAAATGGGAAAGCACATGACAGATTTGGGGCGCGCATAACATTCGTGATGCGGCTGCTAGTAACGTCCCTTATAGGTATTGTCATCGCAGGGGAGTGGCAATAACAAAGCGAAAGAAAATGTACCGAAAGATATCTGCTCGCAATACCATTTCCTTGCTCGAATTTCTGACAGCGGGCACTCAAGCCACAGGTTTCTGAAGGCGGAATATGAAGGCAGATATGTTTGTTTCCGAGATGAAAAATTACTCGTCCCATATTTTCAAGCTTCTATGAATTCAAGATATTAAGGAAAATACAAACATGCAATGGAAGCAGGTTTGCCAGTGTGCATTGCGCAGTCGTCCAGTGGAAGCCCTGCTAGTATAGCAACATAAATTAGGAATCGTTTCATTATTTAGAAAATGTGTCTTAGTTTGTGTGATGTCCCCCCGCGGTGGTGTAGCGGTTACGGTGCTCGGCTGCTGACACGAAGGTCGCGTGTTCGATTCCGGTCGCGGCGGTCGCATTTCGATGGAGGCGAAATGCTAGAGGCCCGTGTACTGTGCGATGTTCGTGCACGTTAAATAACATCGGGTGGTCGAAATTTCCGGAGCCCGTCCACTTCGGCGTGCCTCCTAATCATATCGTGGTTTTGGTATTTATTATTATTCTTAATGTTATTAGTGCATGTAACATCACACCTGACTGGAGATTGATGGCTGTATAACATCGCAAAACGAATTTGATTCCAATGCGAAATCAGGTTCATACATTATCGCTAGACATTAGTCATCATTGTCCCTGTCTAACGACCTTACCATAGCTTCTTGTGGCCTTTGTGACCATCGGTGGTGTAGCACTGCCTTGAAACTTGCTAGGAAGGGGAGTAGCACGTCAGTGCGGTGAAAATAATGTAATAAGCTCATTTGTATTGTGCATTTGTAACCATGGCCACGCAAATGCTGCCTGTTAGAGTTTATGTTATTATGTTTCTCCAATGGCCCAACGTAGTGTTGAATGCATTGTAACTAGAGATGACTCGTCATAGTATATTTATTGGTTTATTCCTTTGATACATTTACTTCTTCATAGCAATGCTTGTCCTACGTGACACATGGACAGACGTCCCTCTGTCACGTAAGAGAGATACAAATGAGAACAAGGCAGTGACGTAATCTAAAACTGAAAAATGCGGTTCGCTACCCTAAACAAAGGGAAGGGGGAAATAAAGATAAAGAGAGAGCGGAGATAAGAGCACACTTGCAAGAACAAGAGAATAAACAAAAAAAAATATCAAAATTTATCAGCGGTAGTATTTCAGTCTGTTCAACGCAAAGGAGGCCGTATGCACACATTATCAACAAAATGGGCACACAACCACTGCATGGACCAGAAGTAAGCATTATAGCAAAGACACCATCAAGCATTTTCACGCAAACAAGAGACAGCCGGGGAAGGAGGGTGTTTTCCCTATTCAGGCTTCACAGCGTGCACGACGAACACTGACAACACATTCTGGCCGGCACTTCTGTAGTACGAATCTTGCCACTCATTTAGGTGTCTCGAAAGTGTGTCGACAAAAGCAGGCATTTCCTCGTCATTGAGCAGGGAGAACAGGGGTTGGCCATCTGGTACAATGCTGCGTGAAAAGAGGCAAGATAACGGTCACATTTTTGGCAATACAGAATTAAAGTTTACCTCGAAAGAATTCTTTCATAATACTAGCTAAAGAGGCAGGACAACCGATAACTATCCGATGTGTTTCCGTGTAGTCTTTGTGCGTGTTCGCTAGTATTATGGAAGCATTCAGTCAGTACCAACTAGTCCAGCTATATGCATTAACGGTTTACCTCAAAAGCAGTGCGTTCGCGGAAATGGGTTACTAAATATTCCAGCTACAGTCAGCACGCTGTGGCGAACAACCGCGTGAATCGCATGTATGGTGCAATGACCACAATATTAAAGGCGAAAAAATAAACTTTAGGTATACAACAAGTGATTTGTCCGATTGCTCGAGCTAACCACGTCGCGTTTCTGTGAATCTGGCAACAATAAAAAAGGCTGTAAAAGTTGTGAGACCTCAGTGAAGTGTTCCTCGGTTTTAGTCTCACACCTTCAATCAAGCTTAATTGTATTGGTGAGAAATAATAATATTATTCTTATTATGCTATCATTTTCTGTGAAGCTAGCTCTAATATTAGGGGATGCGCCAATGTTCCACTGGCGTACAAGAACTTAATTTGGTGGAAACCGAAAGCACGCGCGTTACAGAGCTCTGATCGGCGCGTTTCGCTCCACGAGCATTCCACAAAGCCAAGTTACCGCTCGATATATCGACGGTTTGATGCTCAATTGCATCGACTGGCTAGTTCGATGCCGTAGTTGCGGGAGGGCTGAGTACCGGGCAAATTCGTAGTACATATTGTCACGTGGTCGTGATGGCGCAGAAGACCCCAGCAAAACTCGAATTTATGTAACTTTATTTGGCCGCACTTGTGGCCGGGAAACAACGTTAAACTGCAAGCGAGCAATGCACGCTGTACGTACAGTGCCGTCCACTGTTAGGGTGAACACGGCTCAGCGTGGCAGCGCTCTGCGGAGCGCCAGTGCAGCCGGCGCGGCCGCGCACCGAATCGAAGTGGCGCAGGCGCACACGAGCGCGCCCCTCATCCCGTACTACACACAAGGAAGACCGGAGCCTGGCTACCACGGAACGACACACTCGAGCGTTGTAGCGGACGGCGTAAGGCATCTCCCGTGTGTCCGTGCGCGCATGCGCCGCTACGCTTCGATGCGCGACCGCGCCGGCGGCACTGGCGCTGCGCGGAGCGCGGCCACGCTGAGCCGTGTTCACCCTAACAGTGGACGGCACGTACACTGATAGCGGCGAATAGTGCGTAGGCCGTCGATAAAACTGATCCCCGGCAAGGCGCGTCTGTATTTATACATGCGGCAGCGAACATTCCAGCATTATCACAGGTGGCCACGTTTGTTCGAGAATAAACTCAGCTGTTCGCGTTTGCACGCTCAAGCCTAACAGATGCTCCTAAAATAACCTGGAATGTTCTGAGACATTCTGGTGCGGTTTGCGTAAGGCATTATCTACACGTGGAATAGGCCGGCGACATAAAACATAGAAAGAAAGGGGCGTGTGTGACAACATTCAACTTAGTTAAAATCCTGAAAGCTTGACGTATATACACCTTGATCAAATTTTCTCAGCCCTGAAGCACCGGAATCTTCATATAGAAATATTTGCATCCGGTGCATAAAAGGATTTGCATAAAAGGATGTTCAAAAATTAGGCACGCAGAACCTTCCCCCCCAGCAGTGGTCCGTGTATGAGTCGGGATCAGCTCACCATCCGAAAGCCCCCCCCCCCCCCCTCCATACACACACTTGCGGTCACGCGGATCGGAAAGATTAAATGGCGTGCTGGCATAGAGTTTCATACAATAATACCTAGAGTGGAATCTGGCGCTAGCGTCTATGCGGGCTCCTTCAGCGGCGCGTTGTACCACCATGGGAATGATGGGAAGTACAGGCTTCGGATCTGCTTCGGATGGATTACGTTCTTGAGATTCGAGACACTTGTTTTCCGATTGTAAAACAAAGTGATATGAAGTCAGTTCCAATTAAAACTGGCTTAATTCTTGTGTACGTAAAACTTATCGCAAAAAGTTTTATGGACCATGAGATGGAAGTCAGACCTGGACGAATTTAACTGCCAGGGTATGTATTGCACTGCCATTGTGTTCCAGGTTTGGCATCCAAATAAAATAAATTATTTTTTTATAACACTTGAAAACACACACGCTTGTTTTTTTTCCCCTCGAAAGTACGTACTATCAATTTATAGAACTAACAGTACAGTATTAAGTGAGAAACACTTAACGTATCGTCTGCTGCGATGCTAGGTGCGTCTGTCCAAGTGGCCTGCCCCCAACGCATCTCTCGTTTTGTTGTGAAGACGAGTCAGAGGAGCGTGACGGTGCGTCTACTTAGCTTCGCCGTCGTTTTGCAGTCGATATGAACGAGTTTTGGCAAGACGCGCTCGTAAGAAGACGTGAACTCGCTGAGATATCCTGCACTGGCATGGGACGCTACGCTACGCGCAGCGGTGAGTGCCCGACGCTTCGCTAAAACTGTCGTAGACAACCTGTAAAGCTGCAACGTCGTTGCAAACAAAGAGACCTAGCGTTCTTTAGCCTCTTTGAACGACACAGGCACTGCTTGAGTGCTTTGCACCGCACTCCACTAGCCAAGCTGCGCGAATAACGAAACTGAAACTGTAGAAAAAAAATCCGTCGACACTTCGCTAGCTAACGCTATCCAATCCGAAGCCTGTACTTCCCATCATTCCCATGGTGGTACAACGATCGCAGCGACAGATTCCACTCTAGGTATTATTGTATGAAACTCTATGCGTGCTGGGTTCCAAGATCGCAGTCGTATGCTGCCCCAAGTGGGAGTGAAACCCGCGTGTACAACTATATGGGGACTAAATCCCGCATGTATACAAATCTTATGACTTATTTTAGAATTGGTTAAGGAATCTTTTGGATGAGAATGTTTAAACCTCTGCATTTTTAAACGTGATCGATTGATATCTGTATCCGAAATTTTTCAATTCAAACCTTAGCCGGCCAGATTGAACGTGATCGGTTCAACATTCGGGTGCCGATACATTTGTAAGTCGTGGGTTTCAGTCTTCAGTCGCTACATACGACAATATGTTTCTCGTGTATTCCCGGTGTGCCGCATGCATTGACATGAGTCGGGTATTAAGCTGAAAAAGCGACCGTCGGTGTCAGCGGCGTGTACGCGAGTGATGCGAAAACATCACCATCAGGTGATTATGTCACAGGTCACCGAAATTTGCGACAACATCATGATGTAATCATGACGTCGCATCACGCGACTTCACATAATGGTGTCATAGCGTGAGATCGTCAGTTCGTCATAAGTCAGCCGATCCCGCAAGCACTTGAGGTGCAGGAATCTTGTAATGCCTCTGATCACGGAGGCAGTACAAAACCACGACAGATGCAGAAAACGTTCCGGGGGCGGGAGAATGAATACAATCGAACAAGAATTAAAAAAAAAGCGCAGTTTTCGCCTTCGGGTCACATTAGGCGAAAGCATAAACAGCCCTGTAAGTTTTTTTTTCCCCCATGGGATTTTAAAGTAATCGCTGTTTGTTAAATTCAGCACCAAAGTTGCCAAGTTTCCACACTTGCTTTGGTCGAACTTTCATATCTCGGAAATTATACGGTTATCTAATTCATATAAGTTAAGCGACAAGAAAGAAATTATCAGGAAGATCACTGCTTGACGTGATGCGAACTCATTGAGCTGAAAATGTCGCCGAAGCGAACGCTTCAACAAGACTTATCATTTCGTTCACTCTAGCAGCATTCTTTGTTCAGCGGTTTCCATACGTTTCTCATTGTGTTCTTAAGAAGCCGTATGCACTCTTATCAACGGTTTTCTATTTTTCTCCAACGTTAACCTTTTTAAATGCGACTGCAATGTTGAAAATCATCTAGGTTTGCAACGTTGTAGAGTTGCAGTATTACAAATGCTACCATTATTAAATTAATTGCTATTTACATGACTTCAAAGGACGTTAAATTTTTCTGGAGTACACGACAAATACTGATTTTGTACCTAAACTTGCGACCGAAACTTGAGAAATGATCATGGTGGGAAGCATCGCATGAATAGTTGCAGCGTAAGCAACCGATGCGTGTCAAGCTGGTGGAGCAGATGGCCCCGTGACAATAATTTTGGAAGAGCAAACGGAGGAAAAGAAGTTAGGTTACTTTCGTACATTCAGCTGCTGTGTGATGAAAAATTCGTTAAGAGAAGTTGTGCTCTAGCGGGCGTTTTGAGAAGCGGACATGTCCTCTTCAAGACTGTAACTAGTAGCAGCCTTGAAGGTGACAAGTCCGCTAACCAAAACGTTGCTCCAGCACAGACCCTGTTAAAGAATCTTTCATCAAAAGCTTCCATCTTCGCCTGACTCCAGCCTTTTTCAGCTGCTGTGTGGCCACGTATGTCGGCGGAAGTTTATGGGGCCGTTCAAGGGTTATTTGATATACTTGCAGGTGAAGTGGATTTCGGCAATGAACTGCCCATGACTGGCTATACCGGCCAAGCAGGCGTGGCGATCCAGAAATCTCCAGAAATGAGATGTAGAGATGTTTTTTTTATGACTTTGAATTGTGCTCATTAAAACATGTATTTGTTATGTGAGATTATTAGGGCACGTTATATCCTTTTATTGCATAGTTCTACAGAGAAAAGTGCGAGCAGTTACCACAATTATGAACGTAGTTCTGATGTAGTTATGTATATTAACCGATTCGAAATTTACATAAGATGAGCTGAAAAGCTGGACAGACCACAATTATGAACGTAGTTCTGATGTAGTTATGTATATTAACCGATTCGAAATTTACATAAGATGAGCTGAAAAGCTGGACAGACTTCTGGGTGATCTGGCGAGACATAGAGAAACCCCGCGAGACTCGGTGAAACAACACGAGACCTTGTGTAAAGGTTCCAAAAGAACCCATTAGCTTGAGTTGTATAGTGTAGACTTGTTCTAGCGGTTGCTATTGACGAACAATTTATATCTTTCTGTAAATAACGAAGGCATTTATCAGTCCCGCAACTTCCCATGCACTTCTTCTTTCCTGTGTATGCGTCTACTTGACGAATTTGAACCCAAGTTTGTTTAATCTGGGGTTAAAATTTCTCTGAGCCACGCATGCTAGTAGAAGCCTTTGCAAAGACAGCAAAAAACAAAAGCTCACCATCAGTGCGGGCATCTTTATTTTGGACACAATGCGGACTGACCAGCACTTCAGCGGTGTAAGGAATCAGTCCTGCTGAAGAAAGAGCTGAATCGAGGTATTCTCGCTGACTTCTTCGATCCAAGATGTCATGGCTTTTCGGGACGGCTCCCAAGAGAACCTGTGAAGTGTCAGATTTGTAGTATTGCGCAGTTCAAAAAGCCCTATTTTTGCGGTTTCGTGCCAATTTCTATCATAGTTTACATTGCTATCATAGAGCAAGGCACGATAAGAGAACAGTAAGAGCTTAGTGGATGTCCAGAGCCATTCGCTCTGGACGTCAGTGCGAATGGCTCTGACGTCCAATAATGCCAATGACCAGTAATGAAGATGACCAATAAATGCGAATAAATATATGATGTAGTGAGGTTGAAAATGCCGTTCTTACATCAGCGTATTTCTTCCAAGGCTCGAGGCGACTGAGTTCCTTAAAGGACTCGAACAAAAATTTCCTTGCGAGAAAGAACAGCAGACACTCGCCACCAGGGGTCAGCAGTTGGGCGATATTGGCCAGACTGCGGCGCAGGTCTTTTGACCAATGCAGCGTCTTGAATGAGTACACACGCTGGAAGGCACCGTACTTCTTCGAGAAGGCCGAGACGTCCTTGTCCATGTCTAGATAATCGTACACGATCTTCTCGTGTGCGCAATTTTCTTTGGCATACTCGATCATGCTTGTCGAGGAATCGACCGCGACGATCCTGCGGAAACGAAAATCTCCATGTAGGTTCATTCTGCATGTGCGAGATACCGCAGCAGTTATGACACATGCATTAAAGTGCGGGCATAAAGTACCTTATCAGAGCGATAACTGTTAAAGAATTTCAAAGAATGACGATGATGCATGTGTCCATTTATCTTCCCATTCTTTTTCCTCACCTCTATGCTTTGTACCATATATTCATAAATGGGAATGTGCTTTGTAGAACTGTCTTTACCCTGCTGTACATACTGATATAATAAGCACCTCCTAATTATCCTCCATAACAATTTAAGGAAGCAACACGACTTTGCTCGGTGTACCTGTTGCATGGCTCGCATGACGGCAAAATCCAATCGAGCGTGAAGTTTCCTGGGCCTGAACCAATGTCCAAAAACTGCTGGCTTTCATCACTTGGTGTTTTGAATGCCATCTTGTATATCTGTGGAAAATTTGCGTCATATTTGTGAGAAAAGCTTTAATAAGCCATTGCGTTGGGATGTGTACCAATCGGTCTTTCAGAAGGCATTCGTAGAAAAAAAAGATACAGGTTGGTGCCTTCGGATTGGGTAGTAAGCACAGAGGCATCGTGTCTAAAAGGCAACAAACAAAAAACAAAGAGCTAATATCAAGGCATATCTGCGACAGCGCGACTAGACGAAGACATTTCACTTAGCTTCTTGCAGAAAAAAGAAAAACTGGCGGATACCGCGCATTGTGGGAATCGATGTAATGCGAAGCAGCCAGCAAGGAGCAAATCATTAGTTTACATAACATGCATATCATGATTTACATTTTAGTACCTGTCATTTATGCTCGTCAGACAGTCAGGTCGCGCAGTACCAATTCTGGTGTATAAAGAAGCTAGCGAACAAGACGCAAGTGCACCATGAGTGTGGCATGTAAATCACGTTGTAAATGACATGCATGTGGTGATTTTCAAGTTATCGCCTGCCATTCATGTTCGTCATACAGTCACGTCGCGCAATGCCCGTTTTCGTGTATATCACGCTGTACATAACATCCATGTCGATTTCATGTTACCACCTGCCTGTTATGTTCGCCATACAGTCACATCACACAATACCAAATTTGGTGCATATCAGGCTAGCGAAAAGGCCGAGAGCGTGCCTTAGTGTGGCGTGCAAGTCATGTTGCCACATGACAGGTGATGATTTTCATATTACCACTTGTCATTTATGTTCGTCATACAGTCACGCAACGCAATACCAAATTTGGTGCATATCAAGCTAGGGAAACAGCCGTCAGCGCACCATGAGCGTGGCATGTAAATCCTGCTGTACATGACATGCACGTTATGATTTTCATATTGCCACATGTCATTAATGTTGGTCAAGCAGAAATGGCTCATCATACGAATTTTTGGATATATCAAGTTAAGGAAGCGGCCGCAGGAGCACCACGGCCATGGCGTGCAAATCATGCGTTCAGGAGAAGTTATTCATGATTTTCATGATATGACGAGTCAATCGTGTTTGTCATAGAGTCATGTTATGCCATACCAATTTTTGTATAAATCCCATAAACGATGAGATCTGAAGAGCAAAAAGTTGTAGGCGGCCAGATAGATAGATAGATAGATAGATAGATAGATAGATAGATAGATAGATAGATAGATAGATAGATAGATAGATAGATAGATAGATAGATAGATAGATAGATAGATAGATAGATGCGGTCGAAGTCGCCGAAGTTCGCTAAGAAATGCTTCGTATTAAAAAAAGCATAAGTTATGATTTAAATATCCAGATGATTTCAATGCTCTCGTCACTAATCACTGTCAGGACCCCTATCACAAATAAATGTTCTTTGTGGTGCTATTTACTCTAATGGCCACAGTGCCCTGTTGCGTCGGCAGTCGTCATCGCGCACGCTAATGTAAATCTGAGGTCATAACCCAGTATTGGCGCTCTTTCCATAATAAATAATTGAGCGAATAACGCGTCGAAATCGCAATGTACGAGGACCCGTTTCATTATCTGGAGACATTTCGAAGCTCTGGCAGGAGTGATGCACTGTCGTGTAAGTATTGTTTTCCTATTGGTGATAGAATTCGATACATTAGCAACAGTTATAACTGGTTTCGAGATTTAACTAGTGGTAACGGCGGCAGCTCTCGTAATTCGGTGGCAACTGCTACCTCTAAATGTCCACGCACGAACATTGGTTCGCATCCAAAGAAGTTTTTTACACGCGTTCCTGCAATTACGCCACCGTTTTAACAGCGGGGGGTGTCAAAGCATGGCAAAACTGCTGGTGGCGTTGGCGATGTGTAAGGGAAGTGAAGTGAGGGTGAAGAGCAGGGAAAGAAGATGAGAGGGAAAGCATACCATAATGTTGTATACTTTTGCATAGCAAAGTGTGGGAAAGGGAAGTGAGGGTGAGAAAGAAGAAAAGGAGGAAGTTAAGGCCACCTGCGCTCCTCTTTCCCCTGTCTTCGAACCACTAGTTTGTAGCGGCGCCATTTTTTTTAGGTATGCGCAAGTACCTTGAAGTGGAAAGTTGAGACTTTGATGCTTTCATTTAACGCACCCGCGTCGCCGAGCAAAGCCACTATACAGAAAATAAAAGATGACGAGCGAAAGATATGCCAGCAGTGTAAGCTTCATCCCTGGTACAGTTGCTAAATTCCGAGATTTGCCAAGCTGAACTATCGCTGCGTTCATGCTTGCTTACACCATAAACGTGTATATCATATAGCGAGCCCGCGTACGATGCTCCACGCATTGCGAGCTCCTCTCTGCTTGTCCATCTAAGGCGTCAGCGATGAATGTGGATCGCATTCTTGGTATTTTGCTGTCCATCACTCCTTACTAGAATAAGAGCTCGTGCTTGGCTGTTGACGCGAAGGACGTGACTTCTACACCGGCCTCATGGTCATATTTCAACGAAAGCGAAATGCTAGGTTCCTGTGCACTATGGGATATCAGTGCACGTTAAATACCTTCGTTCGGTCGAAGGCGTGCCTCATAATCATATTCTTGGTTTAGCTCGTAAAAACCTCATGATTATTATTATTATTATTATTATTATTATTATTATTATTATTATTATTAAATGCGTAGTATTTCTTAGCGACGCACAGGCACCTTGGGCGTATCTATCTATCTATCTATCTATCTATCTATCTATCTATCTATCTATCTATCTATCTATCTATCTATCTATCTATCTATCTATCTATCTATCTATTTAGCAGCTTACGTCTGGACGCTCTCTTGGTCGTCTCCGTGACTTGTAATATACCAAAATTGGCATAGCAGGGGATATGTGCATTACGAATACGATTCACTGGTCATGACATGAATAACGCAACCTACCTGTCGAGCACGTCATTAATCCGTTTCTCTTAGTCACTTGTGGCACATTCCCGCGTACCGCAGTTCTTGTTCTGCAGGTATGCGCCACAGGTGATAACCAGTCTCAAGCGGCGCAATAACATCGAACATGAAATTGAAACTTCCGGCAGATCCCAGGTGTTGAGAGAACCGATATCATAAACCATCACCGAGTACAAAGGGTGTGTCGTAACGTTAGTTGTGGTTGTAGCATTGGCTATCCGCTCTTACAACAATTCATAATTCCTGTAAGAGCGTATAGTCTTCAACAATTATAAATTTTTAGCCAGTAACGGCGAACATGAACATTGAAACTTCCTGCAGAACTATCACAATCACCTCACGCTCACCGCTCTCAACATACAGTCTGTGCAAGTGCACGTCTCCGACCTTGAAAAAGAAGCTGTGCTCACAGAAACTAAAGTGTTGGCACTTTCTGAAACCTAGAGTGATGAGCCGACTGCAATCACGGAATTCCAATGTGTATTCAACAGCCAGCGGCTTCAGCAAGCAGCCCGCCAAGTGCGGCGGCGTGGCCATATATAAAAACACGGTGATGTGGAAGTTCAGCGTAGGCCGCATCACGCTTTGCCGGCCGCAAGACATCCAACACACACAGACAAGCAACGCAATAGGCAACGCCTGCGTTGTGCATATCAACCACAAGAGCAAATAATCTGCGCTTGCCGCCACCTACTTCAACCCCGGAGCTCAAAAGCAGTCCACCCAGCGGTTCTTAACAGCTTGCCTCAATGACTGCGCAAAAAAAAGCGGTCAATGCTTCCTACGAAAACTCTGCCGTGAGGATCATGACCCCTCATCATTGCTGGTGACGTCAACATTGACTTATCAATACCCAACAACGCCTGGTTCTTACAATACATGAAAGACGTTTTCAATGTGGACAGGGCACCACAAGGCCTGGTTTCCACGTTCAGGACAGGATGAATCATGGAGGCACTACTTGAGTGCTTTGCAACCCACCCCACAACCCACGCTGCGAGAAGAACGAAACTGAAACTGTAGAAAAAGACCCGCAGACATTTCGCTATCTAACGCTATCCAGTCCGAAGCCTGTACTTCCTATGATTCCCATGGTGGCTCAACAATCGCAGCGCCAGTTTCTTTTCTAGGTTATTGTATGGAACCCATGCCCGAAGCTCAGGACGACGCCTCTTGCCGTGCCACAACTATGGACACGTGCTTTGTATTTTATGTTGGACGGGCGTATCCACACAAAAAAAAAAAGCCGGCAGAATCCACGCACTCTGGGAATCGATGTAATGCCAAGCAGCCAGGAAGGAGCAAATCATACTTTACAGAATTTGCATGTCGTGTTTTACATGTTAGGACCTGCCATTTATGTTCGTCATACAGTCATGTCGCGCAATACCAATTTTGGTGTATATCAAGCTAGCGAACTGGACGCAAGCGCACCATGACCAAGGCACGTAAATGGCGTTGCAGATAACATGCATGCCAAGATTTTCATGTTAACACCTGCCACTTATGTTCTTTATACAGTGATGTCACTCAATACCAAATTTGGTGTATATCAAGCTAACGAAACGGCCGCGAGCGCGCCATGAGCATGGAATGCAAGTCATGTCGCTCATGACATGTCAGGATTGCCATATTACCACTTGTCATTTATGTTCGTCATACAGTCATGTCACTCAATACCAAATTTGGTGTATCTCAAGCTAACGAAACGGCTGCGAGCGCGTCATGAGCGTGGCATGCAAGTCATGTCGCACATGACATGTCATGATTTCTATATTACCACTTGTCATTTATGTTCGTCATACAGTAACGTCACTCAATCCCAAATTTGGTGTATATGAAGCTAACGAAATGGCCCCGAGCCCGCCGTGAGCGTGGCATGCAAGTCATGTCGCTCATGACATGTCATGATTTCCATATTACCACTTGTCATTTATGTTCGTCATACAGTCAGGTCACTCAATACCAAATTTGGTGTATATCAAGCTAACGAAACGGCCGCGAGCTCGCTATGAGCGTGGAATGCAAGTCACGTCACTCATGAAGTCATGATTTTCCATATTACCACTTGTCAATTATGTTCGTCATACAGTCATGTCACTCAATCCCAAATTTGGTTTATGTCAAGCAAACGAAACGGCCGCGAGCGCGCCATGAGCGTGGCATGTAAATCATACTTTTCATGACAAGTTAGTCATGATTTTCAT
>JALIZH010023823.1:0-52693 GCA_030522465.1 Rhipicephalus appendiculatus | reverse complement strand
GATACGTGGGAGAGGATACACGTCCTTCTTCGTGAAGGACGTCGATGTCCTTTTCACGGAGTGGGCTTGGCTCACGGCTGGAGGGGGGCGTTCGGTACATGGATCGGGAAGCATCTCCACCAGATGTCACGGGGTCGTGACGTCGACGAAGGCAACAGTCAGCGGGTCAAAGAAGAAAATGTTTATTTGGCCGAACTTGTGGCCGTGAAACGTAAAGTCAGATTACAGCTATACACACTGGCACAGATAGCGGCGAACGGAGCGTCGGCCGTCGATCAACTGGCCATCGTTGGAAAGCGCCAGCTTTTATGAATCACGCGTCGAACATTCTAGCCTTATCACTAGTCGTCGCGCAAGCTCTGGAGTGATCTTGAGTGTTAGCGTCTTGCGTGCAATCTTAACAAAACGATCTACTACGACCTAGAAGCTTCTGGAACACTAAGGCGCGGCCTGCGCCAGTACTGCTGATAGGCTCTGTGGGCGGAAACGAAATACAGTAAAAGAAACGCGCGTGGGAATACGTCGACATCGCTGCGGCTAATACTGTGAGAACTTGTGCTCTCGCTATCGCTCAGAGCAAGAAGCAAAATGCTCGTTCGGCAGAGTCAAACGATACAATGTAATAAAGTGCACAGGGTGACCAGACACCGCCTCAAAATATGCCAAAAACAGCCGAGTTTCCCGATTGCGCCGGAAATGACGGCACCGCGTTGCCGGGAGTTCCGGCAAAATCCGCCTCTGCTAGAAGGAGCAATGTGGAACACTCCGTCGCGGAGTGGGTTGCTCCGAATCTGCCAGTGGAAAACGAGAACTTTCTCCGAATCTACCAGTAGAATGCACATTCTCGGCCGCGGAGCAAGAAAACTTGATCCCGCTCGACCAGTGCAATTCGCTATAAAATTATGCCGCCGCACTTTATGACGACGCGACCAAACCCACGTTGCCGACATATCATGGAGTGTGCCACACTATGTTTTGTGTTCTGCTTAATTGTTTAGTTAGCGAGATCAATTAAGTAACCTTTAAAGCCAGGGTGGGAAACCTGCGGTGAGCAGGGCTGTTTTAATCGGCCACCGACATGATGGGCCCTTGTCACTTGCTAACTGAAAGCCGACATGGCCGTTTGGGCCTCAAATGAGGTAACATATGTCTCTAACTTGCAACGTTGTGACATGCGTGCTTTAAATAAACATGATTTCTATTCCAGTCATGCGTGTTGTTATCATTTCGCCGAATGTTTTCCCTTTGCTTAAAAAGACGCCTCCCCCCCTTCCGCCCCTTCCACGATTGGCCGTCCGGCCCTCCCGGTGTTGGCTTCATGCAACTCTGCCCTTGTTCAGGTTGCTGACCCCTGTTCTAAAGCAACAAAATTGGGCAAAAATTCCATTGAGAAAGTTGTAGATCGCTTTGCAAACGTCCGGTTAGACAGTTTGTATCGCGCTATCTACTGAATATTAGTGTTTTTCTACTACCCGCTCAATTAAAAATATATATAATACCACGTGTCATACCCGCTTGCACACCGTAATTGCAGCGCTCCTGAACGTTCCGCGTAGGAACGACAGTTGTCGTTAATGCTGCCGCAAGGAGCAGGTTCGCCGTCACACAGCCACCACCATCGTCGCTGTCCTGTCGCCTTTTAAACCGCAGCACACGTGGACGAATGCAATGGTCGTTAGATGCCTGATACTGGAACTCTTATGTAATGTATTGCGCTTTGAAATAACAAGCACTACACAAACATGTGTTCGCCTGCGAATATGCGATGTATTTTTACTGTGCGGGCCTGTTCTTTAAAATCCAGTAGATATTTTCTCTGCGAGATTTCAGGCATAATATTTTATGAATATGCAGTTCGGATGTGGAAATGCCCCAGCATGTACATGATGCCAATGCCAATGCCATGCATATACCAATGTTACTATTTTCTTTACTGGCTAACTGGTGATTAGCTAGTTTATTGATTTCACATGAAGTCCTGTAGGTGACACCATGTAGTGAACGAAGCAAAAACACAATGTAAAAGGTGCGAACGCATTGACATTAAGCTCCCACGTATGCTACATGCAATGGCAGCGGATATCGAACCGACGCACAACCTCGTATTCAGCCGCGGAATGTCACACTCTGTGAGCCACCAGTGCAAAGTCGCTGTTAACACTCGTGGCCGGTGAAAATAATCAGTCCTGGCTATAGAAAGTGTTCTGGCTAATTAGATTATTTTCGTGAGTGCGGTTCTTTTTTTGTTGCTGATGCCACTGAATGAGAAGCGTTAATTGTACGACATAGATTTTCCTCTTTTTGTGTGCCTTATGAAGTACCCTCATGAGCAGAGGCGTAGCCAGGGGGGGGGGGGGGGGGGGGCTTACGGGTCTTCAGCTCTTCCCCCCCCCCCCCCCAAAATTTTTTCGTATTGTCATGTATCGCCCACCAAAACAGCTACCTGCGTCGAAAATCGTCCTGGATTTTTTCTAGAATTCCTTTTCTCAGTCGAGAACACACCTGGGTGAACATTGCTGACCCCTGCCGGCCCTGTGTCTGACTACGCAGCGCATCATACCCTCGAAATACCCGGCAAACAGAGGCGCAGTGCCACGGATTGCCAGATTGCTACGCAGCAATACGCTGATTAACGGGCTCCGCTCTCCCCCCACTGAGCCGTGCCGCGAAGGAGCAACTATTGTTGACCAGCCCGGTGCTCGAGATTTTGTTGATGCTTGTTGTGTTAAGTCGGAGTAAACCTTTTACAATCATGAATTCACCTGGATTTTGGAACATTTTAGATGTGAAGCATCTTATGGCGAAGCTTAATCCGGTGGTGGTGGTGGTGGTGGTGGTGGTGGTGGTGTGCCGCGTGCCCACCCTTACTGCGCATGCGCAAACAGTTAAAAAAAAATAAAATAAAAAAACCTCCTCTCCCCCTCTCTCTCTCCTCTAGGCATCCCTCCCCGCGGCAACCACACCCACACTGCGCATGCGCCTCCCTCTCTCTCCCTCTTACACTCCCCCCTCTCTCCATCCCTGCCCGCGGCGTCTAACTCCCCCCTGCGCATGCGCGTCCCCCCTCTCTCTCCTCTCCTACGCTCCCCCCTCTCTCCTCTACGCATCCCTGCCCACGGCGTTCACACTCCCCACTGCGCATGCGTGTCACCCCCTCTCTCTCCTCTCCTACGCTCCTCCCTCTCTCGCCTCGCGACGCCGACGCAGGCAGCGTCTGCTAGCGAGTTTCTTGGTTAAAAAAACCGACTGCTCGCGCTGCACAACCGTTCACTGGCCATCCCGTATATATAGCAATGGATCTTGACCTCCAAGGTGGTGCCGGTGGGAGATTTCTCCTGTGCGTTGTTGAACAATAAAAATTCGCAGCGTGCGCGTTAACTAAAAGCGGAGTGCGGGTCTCTGTGTCCAGTCGGAGTCTTCTGTCTCTCATTGCCCATTAGCAGCGATTGGCATGTTCTAGTAGGAAAAACTGCTCCATCACTGCCTGCTTTGCGCCTCCCCAGTTTTCTCTCCTGCGCAACGCTGCGATGAGCGCCAGCGTCAACGCCGCCGCCAGTGTAAGCGTTAGCGCCCGCTGCTTCACATCTACACATGGTTCCCTTTAGCGGGAGATGGTGTAATTTTTTGCTTTTTTGCAGGATTAAGCTGTAGAAACTCTATCGTCAATACACTTGCGGCGGGGATGCCTTGAACACGAAAGGATTATGAATGAATGTTCTTTATTGCACTCATATTTTATACAAAACATGCACAAACTATATGGTCCCATAGCCAAAGGCTAGTGCGGGTCCCATTAGAAGTATACATAACAGAAACTGTAATAGTTCTAATCAAAGTAAACAGAAGTAAACAATTGTAATTTGATATCATTAATAAAGTTTATTACCTACCTACCTAATGCAAGAAATAATGTTTATCTTCTAACATCAGTCACTTGAATTTGATTAAACAAAGAAAAATAAAGGAAAGTACGTAACTTGTAGTAAACACAAAAAATTTGGTTAGTGGTGGTGTACAGAACTGCAGAATGAAAATTGTAGTTGCAAGTATCAACAATAGTTACCTTTTATAACCTAATAAAGAGAGCAAGGGTATTGCTACACTTTACAAAGGAAAACACATAGAGGGCAATATATATACATGGCAAAAAAACAACAATCCAAAGGACCAGTCTACCAAGGAAGCAGTGAAAACTACTTCAAAGTATTTTTTTCAGTGATCTGGACAAGTTCTGGGTATTCTTTATATAATGTGGTATGCCATTCCAAACTTTCACTCCGGTATATTGTAGTAGACGTTCGCTATAGGCGTATATAGACGTTTGCTATAGGCGTTATATGTTTGTTTTACGGCTTACCGCCGACGTTTCGATCGCTTGCACCTGTACGAGAAGCGAAGAGTAGGTTCGGACAGATACGACCATCTTGTTACCTAAAACGATGAAATTCGGTGTGCCACACGTGCTGGGAACCAAGATATCGCTCCTATCCCATGAGGAAACTGCAGGTGCAGGATGCGTATACAACATCTCTTTACACGACGGAGACGTGAGTAACCCAGCCGTCACTCTCACCTCTGATTAAAAGAGGCTCGGCAAATATATTTTAGAGCGACGTTTGGAGACTACGAAGTGGGCGCGATTGAAAACGTATCGAGGACCCATATTTCCCCAGGTAGAGAATCTCGGTAGATGAAAAGTTAATTAAGCGCTGGCCATTGTTCTGCTAAGCGGTCAAGTATAGTCCAGCGTATACGACTAAAAGCTGTACCTGGAAGTTAGCGTCACCCAGTAGTGTCACAACACACAGCCTATTAGAACAGCGAAATCGGCCAGGCAGCGTACATTTTGAGGGGTCACGCATATTTACAACACCGCAAAAGAGATTATGATGGCACTCAGGAAGCCTTTGAAGGAAAAGGTGTGAAAAAGGCAGAAAATTTAGCACGTCGATGTGTTATGCGAGCGTCTCATTTTCTTAGCATCCCTGGCAGCCGATGACAGCTACACTGAGGCGGCAAATATAAGCTCCGTCGAGCCATTTGGTCCGTGACGGCATGAGAGTCGCCTGGAGAACTTGACTCCCGCGCAAAAGAGCACTTTCCCACGGAAGAATACTCGCCAGCACTATGCAGTACTGCTCGACTTCTTGGGATTTATCAGCGTTGCGTGGTTATCCGTATGTCAGCTATTGCTTACTGTTCAACTTCTGTTATAGTCAGCCGCTATTAGCATATGCTTCTGAAATGTTAGAGATTCGCCATTCGCGCGCTGTCCTAATTATTGCATCCATTGTTTATTTCTCGCAACTAACCAGTGATATATCTTACGCATACATGCGCTAGTTGATTTTTACAACGAAGGCTGTTATGAGATCACAACAACAGCCGATTTTGGTGACGCAGTTGTGCGCCACCGCCGGCGTGCGTAACCTCTCTTCCTTTTAACGATGATTGGGCCTCAAAGAGTGGTCGGTTGGTGAAAGCACGACGACTGTCTTCTGCTTTACGTGTATGATCTGGCTAGAAGAGTTTCATTTCTATCACGCTGATATTTCGAGCCCACTTATTTCGATGCTTTGCAATACTACAACTAGTAATGATTTTTTTTAGCTTTACGTACGCAAAGCCACCATATGATTATCAGGCACTCCGTAATGGAGGCAGGCCCGTAGCCAGGGGGGGGGGGGGGGTATAGCTAGGGCTCCCCCCCCCCCCGAAATTCGGATTGGGGGGGGGGGGGGGTGTTTTACCGCGAAAAAACGCTGAAAATAGGGGGCTTTCAAGGTTTTCAACAGGTGGGCCCCCCCCGAAAAAAAATTTCTGGATACGGGCCTGAATGGAGGGCTCTGGAAATTTCGATCCCCTAGGATTCCTTTACGTGTACTTAAATCAAAGAGCCTCGCTCACTTACACTGACCTCTCGCGTTTCGCCTCCATCAAAATGCGACCACGGTCGGGATCGAACCCACGTCGTTCGCGTCACCAGTCGAGCACCGTAACTACTGTACCACAGCTGCGGCTGGCGCTTCCCTAGTTTGCAATTTCCCTAGTGTGCTATTTTTTCTAGTATTTTATAAATGCAAGCATATGGTGGTCAACACAGGTCTATATTTAATGTGTATTCCAGGTAGCCACAGCCGCCTCTGTCTGGTACATGGTCGCGTGAATCAGCAGTGTTTCCACACTGTATACCTCTTTGGAAGAGGTAGTGTGGAAACATCTTACTTAAAAAATGGGTCTTACATCGAGTGTCCGAATGAGTGTCTATAAAGCTCTGGAAACGAAGAAATATATTAAGGGCTGATTCGCAAGATATTGTGTCGTCTAATTTCCCTCCTAGTTCTGCGGTCACTCGTTTGTGGTCAAGAAAACACGTCATAATTTCCCATGCCGGGACTTCATCTTATCAAATCACATTACATCATATTACATCACATAGTGCATCACATAATACATCCCATATTACATCATATTACATGCACCACGCATTAAGTACCGCAATCCGTATGCATGCTTTGCAGTTTCCTTACAAATAAATCCTTTCAGTAGCATCCTCTAATACGAAAGTGTAACAGCATATTTTTAATGGAACGTCTGGTTGAAAGGCGGATAAAACTGTCTGGACGGTAGACAAAAAGGTCGTAGTCTTGCACAGCAGCGTGCACTAACATAATATAAACTTGATCCCTTTGTCCATGCCGAAGCTCATAGATGCAAGTATGCAGGGCATAACGCTATATACCCTTCTTTATTTGTTTCTGAAATAGTAAGCGGACACATTTCGCGAGCGATGTTGTCCCAACAATGAGAAGCATAGCACGGAAGAAAAATGCGCGTACGCGATGCATTTTTTATTGCATCACCGTTTTCAACAGATGTTGATCAGTTTCCGTGTCATGAGACTAGGAAAAACATAACGTTTGGAGTGGATTCTAATTGACCAACTATGCAGATGGAGCTCCAGACGTGTGAGAAAAAATAGGGGCACGCAACTGCGCAGTAAACCACAGGTTTAAATTTCCTGCATGCACTACTTTCGTTTAAATTTCATATCTACAGTAATAAACTCCTGTTTTATAAATGGCTTCTTGACGTGACGGAACTCCAGTGATATAGTGATGGTAACGTAACTACCCAACAAACCACCAACCTCCCGAAAATGTCCCAAAAAAGTTTTGGTGGGACATATACTACTTCCCAGAAAAAACCCCACAGGGCCAAAAAACGTCCCGAGTACGCTTTAGCAACCAGCAATTTCCAACTTTGGTTTCATCCCAGAGACCTTCAAATAAGGGTTTCTCATTAATATCTCGGCTGCTATTCATAATGACGAAGCGGTTTTTTGTGTGTAGCATCTAGACATCTAAATGCACATGCCAGCCAAATTTCATGCACCTAAATCCAGTGGTGTAGCCAGGGGCGGGTTGCAAATCAGCGAATAGACCAATTAGCCTCATCCAGCCGCTGGCTGCACCCCTGGGTTTACGTGTAATAAATATGGCTCGCATGTGAATTTACGATTCAAATGGACCACTTAAAATGTGCATGTTTGTGAAATGGTGCAAAGTAAACAGGATTTACTTTGCGAATTGATCACACTCATTGAGAAAACACATTTTAATAAAATTCCCAGTTGCTTCACTCTTGGAATAAACAAATGAATAATGAATAAATGAATGAATAATGGATAAATAACTGATATAATGGTCAATGAATCGCTGTACACCTTGTACATGGTGACAATGAGCTGATGTTGTAGAGCTAACCTTGCCCCGGTTTCGTAACCTCAGCTGGAAGAAAGCAGAACCAGAGAACACAAACTTGAGACAGCTAGAGTATTGTTAACACTTTGTGTACCCTTCTGCGTGCTCCCTGCCCTCGAAACTCATGTGCCGCATGCCACATACAAAACGAATGTACAAGAGAATGAGTAATCTGATGTAAAGTAACTGCAGCCTAAGCACAGTTCTTTTTAGAACACCGTTGTAAAACGTGACATCAAATGTCTCACTTCCTTTTAATCGTATACCACAGCCTAACGTCAATAGAGAGACACAAGAAAATCACGATAGTCGTTGCAAATGCAGCGACTGGAGAGTTTTTCTGGCCTCTTTCCATTTCGTTCTTCTGAGTGCGCTGCTTGAGTAGCACGGTATGATGGTCGTTCCGACTAATTATTAAGATGCATAACAATACGAGACAAGAACGTACGTTATAAATGTTAGACTCTAGCGGTTTGCATTATTTTTGTGTCATTTCACGAAATCAGTATGGGTCATTGCTGTTGTTGCACAGGTTTGTTCGTATATCATACACAATGTCATCGACATAGCGCATATTTCGTAGGAGCATACATGTAGAGTCAGCTTCTGAAAATGGGTTAATTTTCGACCACGGTGGTAATCTGGGCACGTTGGTAGTCCGTTTCTTTGAACGGTAAAAGCACACTTGAGACTATCACACAACGAAGGAACACACACGCACATACATACAGTGCTACTTTCCACAGTTTATTTTGTGGACTCATGACTGCTTATATAGCAAGACATGAGCTCGTGTCTGTTGCGCAGAAGTAACAAAACATTACTACGCAATATAATGGACACCAAGAAAATCAAATTCCTTTTTTTGTCAGCGCGAAAGACGGCATGCTATTGCACTTGTCACCCATCTTTTCCATCTACCCCGCTTCTATAATCCCGCGTGTAAGCTGATTCCTATTTCTTCCCACAATTCTGCACGTGTTGAACAAAGGAAGGCAAACGCACTTCTTCCAATTATTACAAAGGACTCAGGCGTACCTACTCCCTTCCCCACAAGAAGCTCACAAAGGAGGAAGCTGTCAGCTGGCGCTTAATCCAGACCGGAACTTACCCAAACTTGCATTTTCTCAATAAAATGCACCCCACAGAATACTCTGCGCGCTGCCCATGGTGCTCTGAGAAACCCACACTAATGCACATTACATGGACCTGCCGGGCCATTCCCGGCCTGCCCGTCATTGACCAAGCGAGTGTGGAGCGGTGGGAGGAGTTGCTGGCCAGCGATAGCCTTGACGATCAGATCAGTTTGATCGACAGGGCCCGCAGGGCGGCAATTGCCTGTGGCGTCCTGGACTGAGGACAGCCAGCACTGCTAGATGGGACTTCCGGACTAAGCTGGCCCGTACCACAAACCTTTTTCTCACAATAAATGTTTTCCTTCCTTCCTTCCAATGCATTGCTAGGAAACCACCTGCCACGTTTCTAGCATCGTAATGGTCATTCAGGCAGCGACCGGTTTGTCCGCCGCAGCTGCGACTAGCTGAGACCACAAGAGAGCGGCAGACAACACACTCGCTGACTGAGTGACCGGCAGCGTGAACAACATTACAATATTAGAAACGTGGCAGGTGGATTCCTAGCAATGCATTGTAAGAAGTTCGGTTGCCTTCCTTTATTCAACACTTGCATAATTGTGGCGAGAATTAGGAATCAGCTTACACGCGAGATTATATGAGCAAGGGAGATTGAAAAGATGGGTGACAAGGGCATTAGCATGCCGTCTATCGCGCTGACAGACAATGAATTTCATTTTCTTGGTGTCCCTGATGTTGCCTAGTCATATTTTGTTACTTCTGCGCTGCAGATGTGCTCATGCTTTGTTAAATAAGTAGTTTAAGTATCACCATAAGCGAGGGCAGGGTTCCCCTTCAGGGGGGGGGGGGGGGGGGCTAAGGTTCGTCGCAGCGCCCCCCCTCCCTATTAAGTCAATGTACGGGGCAGACTTTAAGCACCCCCCCCTCCCCCCCTCTTAGTTGACTAAAGGGGGAAGCCTTCCCTGCCCAACCCCGTGCACACCTTTATGGGGATCACAAAATGAACTGTTGAAAGTGGCACTATGTGTTTGCGTGTGTATTCCTTTGTTGTGTGATCGAATCCAGTGCGCTTTTACAGCTCATAAAAATTGTTTTTCGAGTTAGGCAGCCCATATATACCTTTCTCTAAGCGCATGAACAAGTATAATAAATTTATTACATGAATAGTTAAACTTTCCGTGCAAATGCACTGGGCCAAACTCACCACGCTGCGACAGTTTGGTTGGCTGAAGAATTGCCTTAATTTAATGGGCCCATAATCCACTCCGAGTTCAAAGCAGAGAGTGATGTTTTTCTCGCTTTCACTGCGCTTCGTATAGGCGCTATCTCTTCCTCGCGAGTTATTTCCTTATAAAACACGTGGACAATATCAGCACTAAACCTTGAGCCTAACAGTTATTTTGTGCTGTTCGACTACATGCTGCTTTCTCCACTTGCGCAGCCAAGAACACACAAAACGAAGCGAAATCAGTTGATCGCACACGATGGCAATGCAAGACAAGGCAGATCGGGCGTGCAACTGGATGGCAAAGCAAAGTTGGGGAATTCACTACCCTCATATATGGAACAATCGAGAGGTTATTTCTTCGTGGTGTCATGCAAGTGAGCAGCCTGAGGACATCATGAATGGTGCATAAAAGGCGGAAAACGCCGAATAAATCGCTGGGATATGTAACTTCAGAGGTTGTTTAGAGGCCCTAATTGTATTACTCTTCACTTACACACAATCTGCCCTTCAATCAAAACAGCTTTGGTAGCTTCTAGTTCCATCAACGTTTACCTCTAGCCACTTGAAGCAACATAATCATTCCTGCCTGCTCTCTTGAGCTGTTGCTGCTACGGCAGCGTTGCATAATGAAAAGGAGGCAGTGAATGCATACATGCTGCAACAAACATGTATTGGAAATGCAAGCAGGGAACTGCTGCGCCACTTGGAATAGTAAAAAAGTTTTTTATTGCCTATCGGTTGATAATTAGAAGTGCGTGATGCGTGACTTCACACATTTAAAAGGAAAATAACGGTAAGCACAAGCACCATCTGTCACTGTCACTTTAGTGTGCTGGCACTGTCTGTCACTCTTGTTCGCTTGCGCGTGTATGCTACAAATGAAGCGGAGTACACCGCTCACTGTACGTAAGCGCTACTACCTGTGGCTGCGGCTATACACATTGCACACGGTAACCCTCACTGAGCAAAAATTGGGTAGATATGCACGCGCTGCTCGATAAACAAAGCTCGAGATCACCGCCGCAGATGCAGTTCACCTCGTGGCAGAGCACGTAGTTTACGAATTATCAGTCTGCTGCGAGCGCACTGTGCCAACTCGGCGTGAAGCGATGAGCGTAGTGGATGAGCATAATATGAGAAAAAGGAATGATCAAGCGGAACAACTCTCATGCGCTATGCGATTTTTGGTAAAATGTGAGGGGGGGGGGGGGGAATCATTCCCGTATCTTTAGTCAGAGCACAAAGTCGGCATTAACGCTGATACTGGTACATACGGGTGAGCACAAACCAAGATATGAAGGCTATTATTCGACTTTTTTCTCATTTACATTTAGTGTATATAATAATATTTTAAAAGCTTTCTCGCATGCAAAGACTAAACGAGATGCGAGAATCTAATTAGCACGTGTGAAAAAGATGTACAGTTTCGGAACAGAGCTCAAGGCAAGACTAAATTTCTTTCTATTGCTACGGTCTAAAACAGGCGAATTATGTCACGAATCATCTCGAACGGGTTCTTAGGTTTTCGTCGCGCCCGCGTTTTCTTGCGACTTATCCTAGTGGAAAGGAAACAAAGACGGCAGCCGTGAACTCGGAACTTTGCGCTCGCAGGCATTATTGAACTTACACCACTTTCACGCACAACACAAATATCCGATTGCAACGTCGTCGGATCGAGATGGTCGTACATACCTTTTGCAACGATGCAAACCCACAGAAATCCTGTAATCTTGACGATGACTTACGCACTACCGCACGAATCCACAGAGCATGCAATGGAGCACACAAACCCAATGAAAAACCACGGCTGCACAACGGATGATGAAGGCAGTGCTGCAATGTTCCCAAAGGCGGCAGACAAGAAGACCGAGCGCGTCACAAAGCGCGCATGCGCGAAGCCCAACAGCAAGTGCGCATGCGTGGCTTTTCTTTTCATTTTTTCCCGCAAGTATTTTGCTCCCACAAGGGCATTTCGGGGATCAGTGTGGGCTGTCTTGTTTTCATGTCGTTTTTATGAAAATAGTTCGTCCCGCAATGACTTGCTGCAGCTCTTTTTGGTGCTTAGTAACTTTTTAGTTGTTTGTTTATATCCAGAAAAAACGTTTTGCCAAATTTTCAGGAACATAAATTTGGGAGCTCCACATTCGGGTAATTTCGGGAGATCCAAGGGAGATGGTGTGGTTTGTTGGGTATATATATATATATGCAAGCTTTCATATTTGAAGTCTTTATAAGGTTTATTTCCAGTAATTATATAAAGATTGCTTGACGATTACTGTGCGTAATAGATCTTAGTCGAACTAATATTTGAGGTATACTGCTGGAGAGGAAAATTATGAGAGCTTTCTTGTAAGGTAGCCTGTTATGCAGCAACGCTGTGTCAGTTGAATTAAGAGCGAAGCGTAATGTTCCCGAAGGACTACAATGCTCCTTATACAACGTGTAATTTCGCGAATGAGTCCCAAACATTGTACTTCGTTTTCATAATTGCATCGACTTTCGTTCCTTTAATTGGGCTGCTCTTCGTAACACACTCTTAATTATTTGCCTCGCCATGGTAAGCAGGAACATTTCACAGGATAAGTGCCGGGTGCGGTGTAAAGCATAACAGAAAAAAAAAAACTGTGTTTCTTTACAACATTATACGTAACAGACTCTGCTTAACAGTGTCATCATGAAACTAGAAAGACTGAACTGAAATGCTAGAGGCCCATGGGCTTCTAGCATTTTACTTCTATCGAAATGCACCCGCCGCAGCCGGGATTCGAACTCGTGACCTACGGGTCAGCAGCGAAGCGCCACAACCAGTAGACCACCGCGGCGGGTACATTTTAATGTCACACGGCTGGGATGGCATCACAACTCCCGCGCGCCTGACCAACTCCTCTCCTCAAGGACTCATTCATTTGTTCAACAAAGTGAACAATTTCTATACCGAATATAGCAGGGCGGCTGGGCAACCTCTGGAGGCAGATGGCCGAGTTGAAGCCGACATGGCGGGGGCCGCACGGCAAAGGGGGGGGGGGGGGTGCTTTGCAGGCAAAGAAAAAGGATTTCGCCAATTGACAATAACTTACAAAACGGGAATAGAAATTACGGCTATCTTGAGTAGGCACGCCACAAGGCTCGAATTTAAAACAAAGGTTCCAGGCAAAAATAACGAACTCTTTCAGTGCGACGCTTGGTGCTGAACATTCTTAGCCAACTAGCAACTATCTATTCTAAAGATAGGGCGTGCAAACACGGGCACAAGAAAGAAGTCAAGACAACACAAACGCCGACTAACAACTCAAGATGCACACAGCGGTGGAAACCAAAGAAGGCACGAAAACTTATCTACGCATGCCCATGCAGCAGGCGAACCTATCAATCCGGCACGCACGGTGGTCTAGGTGAAAGATAATCATTGAGGCATTTGATTTCATCTTTACGCAAGATAATCGACGGTCGGCTTACGCATGCGCTACCACTATTATCGATATATCATGCCTCAATCATCAGGCGCGTTTCTTCAATCCTATGCCGGTACAAAACTGCGCATTCATCGAATTTTGGCGTGCACTTACTCTCGACAACATAAAGAACGATTAGACGCGGGCCCTCTGCGCGGCACTCGATTATTCTACCACGGAGCCGCGCTAGTGCTTTCAACTCCTTTGCCAAAACGCCCTCCACAAGAATTATGTCGGGCAAGCGATCGTGTTAACATATGTAATATTGCGCCGTAGTAGATTAAAATAACAACCAGGTGTCACACAATGCGAATTGCGCAGTAAGTAGAGCATTGATTGCATCTGACGCATTACAAAAGGCTCAGCCATAATTCTTCATCGTCATCAGCCACAGCCCAAAGTGCACATAATGCCTTACAGATGTGTAGCAGGTACCACGCTTCTCAGCAGAATGACGAATACTAGCATAATAGATGCTTTTCTACTTCATGAAAGTTACGATGATTTGTGGCGTGGTGGGTATCTTGCATCGTACTTGTACTAGTTGCCCCAACAAAGTACAACTGACTATAGAAGGACCACTCTTCCAGCATTCGCTGGGACTGTGCTGCGTATTCCGCGCAGGCCTGGCGATTTTTTTTTAGCCTGTGAGATACGCAATGAATGTACGGTATACCTACGACACGTTTCTTCCTATCGCATTTTGCAACCTTGCTCGGACTTAGCATAACGGACTTCTTTAAACACTCAGCGACAGTGGCCATTGCAACAAGAGGATAACGTATACGCATAAAAGACGCGTAACCTGTGCGCCAAAGCTATCACTCATTTTGTGCTCACACGGCATCGTGAGGGCCGCCTTAAGACAAGACATGGCTATAACTTGTTTTAAAACCTTCGAGTGCTTTTACTCGAAGTTTAACAGCTGTTTTGAAGTTCTAGGGGAATACTACCTGCATGCGTAGTTCTTATGAAACGTCAAGCAAATGTCCAGAAATTATATTCCACTATTTTGAGGCAATTCTTTAGCAAAGTTCAGCCCTCCTCCATTCAAGTTTTGCGCTCACTGAGGTTACCACGGTTTCAAGTTTCTCACCACTACAAAAAAGTCACAGTTTCACCGCAAGGGTGAAGCAATGAATGCGATAGCAAAAAAATTGTAATGTTATACGAAGTGAGGCTGGCAGCTAACTCTTTTTGGATCCGATCTCACGCAACTCTAGAAAACGCTTGTTTAAGAGAATTCTCTTCGCGTTGAGAGCGCAGCACGTAGAAGGGTACACCGGCCCCCCGCTGGCGGCCGCCGAGAAGGGGAGATAACGCGCGCGCCCGCGCCCGCGCGCGCCTTTACAATCCCTCCCAACTTCAGCCGGTGACTGCAGCGCCGCGGCGGAGTCACGGCGCGAACTAATACGAGCGCCCGCGCGCTAGGTGCTTTTCTGACGACCGCGCGCTGCCTAGGCACCAAAGTGCGCGGACGTCCCTAGCTGTTTTAGTCCCTAGCGCTGTGTGCGGCGGGTTTGTATGATTGCAATATTATTCCCTTCGAATGTGACGATACATGAAGTGCTGGCTGTTTCGTGCAAGCGCTAGTGTTGAATGACCAACATCCCCTGTGTATGTGATCGCGCACGAGTACTGACGTGTTTTGTGTGTGCTGTGCGGCGGTTTGTATGATAGCGAGCGGCACGGCCGGCGGCGAGAAGAGCACTTCAGGGTCTGTGTGTGTGATGTGTGCACGCTGGATGATACGCGAGTGTTGACTGTTTTGTGCAAGCGGTGCCCACGTCGATGTGATCATGCACGAGTGCTGGCTGTTTTGTGTGTGTTGTGCGGCACCTTGTATGATTGCAATATGAGATGATACGTGAGTGTTGGCTGTTTCGTGCAAGCGGTAGTGTTGAATGGAATGACCAATATCCCGCGTCGATGTGATCATGCGCGAGTGCTGGCTATTTCGTGCAGGCGTTAGTTCTGTATGAGATGGTGGTCACTGACGCGCTCTACTGACGATTTGGAAAGCTAACATCGGCGCCACTCGGGTACTTGCTGCATGTGGTCATATTTAAGTGCGATCAGGACCGATTGCGGTCTGATCGCAATTGGACGACGGCTGCACCGTATTTCATCCGGATTAGTTTGGACCGTGTTGCAGCGACTAATGCCGGTGACACTCGAGCACTTTTGATCGCCATCAACAAGTTTGTCGCTGCTGCACGGTACAGCCTAATCCGGATCGAGTATTGCGCAGACGCCCTGATCGCAATCAAAAGTGTCCATGTGACACTGGCATGTATATCGCGTTGTGTCCACTACTCGCACAGTTAGTCCAAGTAACACAGAGAAAAAAAACCAACCGTGGCTGCGATATCCTCGGTCGGTTGCTGGTTGCATCAGTGCATGACCATTTATGAAAAGCAGTCTACTACATATACAAAGTTATTGTATCAAGATTATGCAGAAAAGGTGCATTATACTAGGCAAGTCTCTAGAATAATGGGACGTCTGCAAAAAAAGCGCATGCACATGTTCGGTCTTGCAAAATCAAGTATCACAAGGGAAATTCGAGGACTTTTCATTCTTGAAGAAGTACAATGTCATTTTGAGTCCTGGAAGTTGGAGATTTTCGTGTGCGTGTTTTTTTCTTTGTTTTTTTGCAAAAGGACGTCACATTTACTTGACTATCAGATGGGCACGTTCGTCCGCATTTGGCAGCTAGTGAACGTTCCAAGCTTTTTGTGTGCGTTGGTGTGCGTAGCATAACACCACGGCTGTCTGCCCACTGCTGCAGCTTCTTGCTCAAGAATGCCGGTCCATTGTCAGAGATCACCACTTTGAGCTCTGAGAATATCGCTCGGTCAAGCAAAGCCATGACGCTGTTTGCATCTTCTCGGCCGGGTCGCGTCGCCACCATCCTGGTGCACTGATCTATGGCAATCAGGAAAGACTGTGTCCTGCGAACTCCTGCACTCTTCTTCAATTCCGCAAAGTCCACGTGCACGACTTCAAATGGTTTGTCCGAGTGGTTTGGCAAAACGAGCTCATCGGGTCGAGGTTGGTATTTGGCTTTGTTCAACTGACACAAGTGGCACGACTTAACGTATTCTTCGATGTCTTTTTTCATATTTTTTCCATGTGTAGCGTCTGAAAATTTTGTTATAGGTTCGCCAGAAGCCATCATGACCACCTGATTCCGGGCTATCGTGGTACAAGTGAAGAACTTTTGGAATTAGGGTCTCTGGAACAGTGAACTTGCCGTCCTTGAAGTGAAGACTTTCATAACCTTCCCATAATCTCGTTAAGTTTACAGTTCCATGTGGGACCTCGATTGCTAATCGAGACAAGGCATCTGCGTCTGTGAGATGACTACCTGCACGATGAAAGACGTCAAAGTCGTACTGCTGAAGTTCATTGACCCATCTGGCCAATTTCCCTCTAGGCTCTGACATATTCAAAAGGTGCATTAGTGCTTGATGGTCAGTGTACAATGCAAACTTTCGCCCGTCGATATATGATCGGAAGTAGCGGACCGCCATTAAAACTGCAAGAGCCTCCTTCTCAGTTGTTGAATAATTTTGCCGAGTTCAGTTGAAGGTGTAGGGGTAGTATCCTATAACCCTCAGCTCATAGGCGTGCGCAGGAGGGGGGGCAGAGGGGGCGGCCGCCCCCCTAGTCACCTGAGAGAGGGGGGGGCGCAAATTCTGCCCCATACATTGACTTAATAGGAAGGGTGGCGCTGCGATGAACCTTCGCCCCTCCCTGCCCCCCCCCCCCCCCCTGAAGGGGAACCCTGTGCACGCGTATGCCTCAGCTGCTGAGCTGGCGGAGAACTGACGTCTCTTTGGTAAAGAACAGCCCCTGTGCCATAATTTGAAGCGTCTATATTCATCTCAAAAGGTCAGCTGTAGTCTCGTAAGGTAAGCATAGGGTCCGACGAAATGCGTTGTACAAGTTCTTGATAAGGCCTTTCGCATTCCTTGGTCCAGACAAAGGGCACGTCTTTCTTCGTGAGCTTCGTCAAGCACTTTGTCATCTTTGAGAAACCTTTAATAAAACCCCTGAAGTGGCCTGCGAGTCCTAGAAAAACTCTGAGCGAGTGAATATCATGCGGCTTCTTAAGCGTCGTGATCCTTTGGACGGACTCCTGTTTAGTACTCTTGGTAGTTCCGTCGAACACTCTCCCAAGGAAAACGACTTTTGACTTGAAGAATTCACTCTTCTTCTCATATATCTTTAGGTCCGCGTCACCAAGAGCTTGTAGCACTTTTCCAAGGTGTTCAGAGTGCTCCTCTTCTGACCGCGAGTACACGAGAATGTCATCAATGTGCATGTTACAGAAGATTCCCAAGTGTGGCTTCAAAACACTGTTCATCATCTTCTGAAACCAGGCGGGAGAATTTTTGCAGCCAAATGGAAGTCGGTTGTATTCATACACGTCGAACGGTGTAATGAACGCGGAGAACCTCTTTGTCTCTTCTTGCAGAGGCACTTGCCAGAAGCCTTTGCAAAGGTCGAGACGAGAGAAAACTTTGCAGCCTCTGGTTTCATTAATGATTTCGTCAATATGCGGCATCAGAAAAAGGAAAAGGTCAGTTTGTTTATCTGTCTATAGTCGGTGCAGAGACGAAATGGTCCGTCCTCTTCAGGTGCGATGGTTATTGGCGAAGCAAAAGGAGACGTAGGAGGCCGTATGACGCCGGCGTCAAGCATTTTCTGTAGCTCTCCCTTCGGCCAAACCTTCTTTTCTCTCGACATGTTATAGGCCTTTCGCTTCACCACTGTTGTATCTCGCAGTTCAGATGGAACTTGAAACTTTGAGGTCGCTTTTGGGTATCCGCCTATGCAAAGCGATTCAGGATACATGCGAATGACGTCTTCTGCAGCAGTGGGCTTACGGGGATGATCGCCGACGGCTGTGAAGGTGGCCAGCTGACGGTCATCTTGCGTGGTAACTTGCCCATCCCAGTATAGATTCAAACGTAGTTCTTGCATAACTGGACGGGACATGAGAAGCTCATATTTGACACCGTGAAGGACCAGTGCTTTTACAATGGTGCTCTTGCCTTGACGCGCAATAAGGATGTCTGCCCATTCATCATGCACTTGTTCCTTTCCATCATACCCGTGTACGATGACAGGAGAATCCTTTCTTACATTCAACTTGGGAATCATGCTCTTGTTGATTACTAGAGGCAGGATTTTTAGGCACTAAAAAATTGCGTTTTAGGCGCCAAAAACAGGCAGACAAAACACAGTTTTAGGCCCCCTAAATCGTAAATATAGGCGCAATAAATATTTACAAAAACTCAAATTTTCGAAGAAAGACGTGTACGACCTGTGTCTACGACGGGAAAGCAAACAAATCTTATAGTTTATGATGGCACAAAGGCGTCAATGGTTTAACTAGCCATGATATTGTCCGTTTTCCCGCACGGTTTCCAGAACACGGTCTCTTCTTTTATTGTCCAGCATTGGTGAGTTGAGTGTCCGCCGTCGAATAAACACGCTCCTGGGTTTCTTTCTTTTCTGCATGGCTGCGAAGGGCAGCCCAGGAGCCAATAGCCAGACCGCTAAAAGGCAAGAAGGGTATTTTAGCCTCGTATTGGCCGGGTCTAATCGCGCAGGGTCAATTTATCCTCTGCCTGTGAACGCCTTCAAGGGTCCGGTACCAGGTTTGAGCATTTCGAGCTGGCAAGTGTAATGCATGCACTGGGCACTAACGATCACGTCTGCCAAGATTTGCAACGCTACGCGCCCCGGGAAGAGGTAAAATGTCAGACTAAACGCCGCTTGCCCTTGATCTCACGGGCGCGCGCAGCAATATGGAGGAGGTGACGTACAACAAGGAATGGTCCTGCGTACATCAAAGTAGTACGTGACACTGCGAGAACGATTCGAGGCGACATGTGTAATTTGTGCAATCTGTTGCTTCAATAGAAGATTGAAAGTGGTAGAAATATTAAAACAAACAGAATCTGTGTGCGTTTTTATTTATTTTTTTACTTAGAATCGAGCGCGATGCGAGACTAAGCTGCCTCCACCATTTGCGTTCATGTTCTCGCCGTTGCCGCGTCGTGCCGGCGCCAGCCCTGACAACGCTTGGCGTTCTTTTGATGGATCGTCCCTTACAGCAGTTCCAACGGTGCGACGCGCTCCGTCGTGGTAAGGATACATCATCCATTCCCGCCTCTCCAAGCGCAAAGAGGGATCCATCCCACAGAAACAGGCAGTACACTAGAGAGAGCGCCGGAACTATACAACACCACTTGTGTGCACGACCTGGCTTGGGCATGTCATGCGCACACAAAGTAACCTTGCGTGCGCATGACGTGTTGATGCGTCTGCGTAGTGTGATCTTGCGGCTACGAGTTGCTTTGATACCGAAGAGGGCAGGGTAGAAATTAGGCTTGCGAGTGGCAAAGGTTTCAAGCTCACCTACCAGCATCATGCTTTCACGGCTCATAATGAAGCAGTCATAAAGTTCTTGCGGTACAAAGCTCTTCATTGGGCACGCACCAACTTCAAGTGTTTAGCTAAAAGTTCTTATGTGACCTGGTGAAGCGCCCTTTAAGAATTAAATTACAAACGAAACAAAAGCCAAGTCCACATCTAATTTTTTTTTACCTGCACTCTACATTCTCCTGACGGCAATCCATGCATGGTTTCACATTCGTTCTCCATCTTCCTGCTGCAGCACAGAGGCACCTACTGTTTTCTGCCCCCCCACCACACCCAGGTCTTCAAGGAGGGTCTTTAAGTCCTTGGGAACACTGGACTGGAAAACCGGCTGTAAAAGCCGCGCGCCACGTCCTCCACCACGGACGCCACTCTCCTCTTTTCTCCTCTTGCCACATTTATTGCACTATATACGCTGGGACGTGCTCCCATTTAGGGTTGCAGAAATAGCGCCTTTTCCTCTCCTCCTCCTCCCCCTGCTCCAACCGCTTGCGCCATGTCAGTGCGGTGGGGTAAAGTGGCCGGCGCGTCCCATTTCATTACTGCTAGCGGTTGCTTACCAGAAGTTTGTTGAAGTAGGGAGCTAGGTTGTGGCACCCCATAGAGTTCCGAAACGTCAATTTTGCCCGGTAACATAAATTACGGTCTGAAACTGTACTCGAAAGCAAAATTTGAGTTTAAATAGTGCTCATATGGGCACCGTTCTTGAAAATAGGCATTTATAGGCACCTATAGACATTTAGGCACAAACCCCCAAAATAGGCATTTATAGGCACTATAAAAACACTATAAAAGCCGTCCTTAACCCCTAATTCGTGCTCATATATCAAAGTGGCACAATAGGAACGGAAGGAACAAAATAGGCATTTGCCTATAATCCGGTCTCTATTGATTACAGTAATAGACGCTCCGCTATCAACGAGCGCTTTCATGTTCTTTCCATTAACTTGCGTAGTTACGTACACGAACTTGGAGCGGTCAGTGAGAAAAATCGTTTCTAGTATTTGAGACAAGATATCGTCAGACATTCCTTTGACTATTGTATGCTTCTTTTTCTGCCTTGGATTGTATTCCGCAGATGAATCCGGTTTGCTGAGCTTATCTCGCCATCCGGGTGGTGGAAGCATTTCAGCCGTGTTCGCTGCTGTCGCCGCAGACTGTGGCTGTTGAACCAACAGCTTCAAGATCTGTAGTACCTCCTCGGGCGTTTGTGGTCTTCCAAGCTGGACATGGTGCTGCATACATTTAGGAAGTCCCAATATGATCAGACACACAAGTGATGCGTCGGAGAGAGCAGAATCTGCGGCATGCAAAAGCCTCCATTTTTCAAAAAAGTAGTTCATAACCGAACCAGAAAGGTATTTTAAGGCTAATGCACGGTCCCAACTTTGAAACCTGTTTTCAGAGAACGTTGAGAGAAAGTTCTGCCTCCAATTCGCCCAAGTATGTCCTGCCTTTCCTGTTGCTCGTACCTCATACCACATCTTCGCGACGCCTCCCAAGTACAATGATATGTTCATGACTTTATCACGATCGTCTTGCCAAATATTTCGATCGCACGCATACTCATAGAAGTTAAGCCAGGCCTGAGCACTCATTGATGACGATTCATCGTAGACCTCTGGCTTAATTAATTCTCTTGGCGTTTTTGGATATCGGTCAAGGCCTGTTCGCATTATAAGCTCCAACAGATGTTGCCGCTTGCCGTTTTCTTCCTGCAGCTTGATTACAGCTTGAAAAATATCATTGCTTCTTAAAACGCTGTTTGTGTCGGTGAAAGCTGTATTCACTTTCGTAAATTCTGCTTCCTGTGTCCTGTCCTCACTACGCCGCCCTGGAGTAAGCGCGGTTGCCGCTTCAAGCTCGTGGTCACTCATTTTCGGCGATGTGTCCCCGAACACTCAAAGATCGCGCGAACACGTCGTACTTCCACCATAGACACGGCATCATTCTCACGGCTCGCAGCGATGTAGACGCACATTGTCCTCAGGAAGTTGGAGCTGGTCAGGGGCGTAGCACAGGATCCTGTCGTCGGCTGCGCCAATTTTGTAACGACACCGAGAATCACAAAGCCAACACGGTCGCCATTACTGTTTATTTCAGTTCTTCCTCTACCTCGAAGAACTGCCCTCTTGTGTCTTCTTTTCCGTCTTCTTCCTTACATCAGATGGGCACGTTCGTTCGCATTGGGCAGCCAGTGAATGTTCCAAGCTTTTTGTGTACGTTGGTGTGCACGCGCAATACTAAATAGCGTCAAACTATATTTGTCGGCTCCTCCATATTATAAACAACTTCATTTTTCGGCATAGTCACTATGATGAAGCAATAGTTCTTGTAATATTGAACGAAATTCCTTGAAACTTTTCGTGCTAAGCAGCTGGCTTCCCACAATGTAATTTTTACTAATAATTACCATTAAAACTCGATCTAGCGAAACCCGATTTTACGAAGTTCCTATTGTAACGAAGAAATTTACATTCCCAAGTATCCATAAGGTGCAGTGTTGTCCTCAACCCGTTTTAGCGAACTAATTTGGCCACCAAACCCGATTTAAAGAAGTTTTTCCTAAAATGATTGCGTAAAAAAGTAGTGATTTTTTTCTAATTTTGACCATGACAGAGTTTTCTTCGAGCATGCGCTCTAACGCTATCACATTAAAAAATTTATGTGCCCTAGCTGCATCCCTAGCTTTACTTTTACAAGGCTGCATGCCGCACCCATGCACAGAAGAACAGCGGCTGCAGCAGTCAGCAGTGCTCTTACGTTCTGGCTGGTACCAGAGGCGACAATGGTTGCTTTCATTATTTTATGGTTTATTCGACAGACTGCACTGATCATCTCCTGTCCTCTTTCTAGCTCGGCCTGCTCGCACAATCACTGCATTCATTCACCGTGTCATCACATATCGGAAGCTTGTCATAGCTTCACATGACCTTGCCTGCACCACCCAGACACTGCATCCCCTGTGTCGGGGCTGCCCTCATAGATTTTTCAGACATGCAGGTCAGGGTGGCCGCCAAAAAAAAAGAAACTACTTTATTTCTTCAGTAGCACTACAGAAACAGTGGCAAGAGCACAAGGCACCAAGGCCTGACAGAGGCTCCTGCTCTGCTCATAGATTAGGCAGTAGTGAATTAATTACATGCAGGATAAAAGGATATGAAACATGTTTTACAACTTTATAAAAAAAATAGAGTGTTAACTGACACGAAGCAATAATGCATAAATGCAATAGTGCGCGCGAGATTCAGGTTACTATCTTACATACGCTGAATACAATCACATTAATTCATATTACATAAATAATAATGGCATATCAACGAGGAATAAGTGAAAATAAAAAACATGACCAGATTTCAGTTCTTTAACCTCGGTGAAAAGGTTATGCAACATGGCTTTGATAAATGCAACAAATATCAGTAACACTTGAGTAACTTGACTTTTTGAGTACATTGCCATAAAATCCCCCCTTCCCTTACCATTTTCACCGTTTCAATAACTCTTTATTGTAAGAGGGCAAATAAAAACAGTGAATGCATGTGTATGCATTAGAAGCATGGGTGTGCATTCTTTATTCTGAGTGGATCTTCCGCCACCATCTTGAATTTTGATTCATGACGGAGCAAGTACCTTATTTTTCACCATTGGGAGGGGTGGGGGGGGCTTGCTCGGGATTTTATGGTAGTGGAAGTGAAAGACAGTGAGCGTCCATATTTTCTGCAAGTTCCAATCCTGCACAAGTTGATTCCATTTTATGCGTGCCAATTTCTTCATTTCATCATCCCATCTTGCCCTCTGCCTTTCTCAGCTATGCTTCCCATCTTTTGGTGTACATCCAATCTTTCTGACTGGCCATTGGTATCTCTCCCTCGCATTACGTGAGCTGCCCAGGCCCAGCTTTTTTTTTAATGTCAGCTAGAATGTCATCTACCCCTGTCTGTTTTCTTATCAACTCTGCTCGTTTCATATCTCTTTATGTTATGCCAATTATTTTCTGTTTCATCGTACGTTGCATGGTTCTTATCTTGTTCTGGAGTTTTCTTTTTTATTGTAGTCTATGTTTCCACTCCATATGTTAGTATCGGCAGCATACAATAGTTATACACTTTCCGCTTCAGCGGCAGTTGTGAATTGCCTGTCATTATTTGGGAATGTCTGCCATACGTGCTCCAGCCCATCTGTATTCTTTGATAAGCTTCCTTTTCATGAGTAGAGTTTCCTGTGAATATCTGACTTAAATACATATATTGTAAGAATTATAGTGTCCCGTTGCCACTTGCAAACTCTCGGTGTCTCGTTGGGTCTCCTAACATTTTATCTTTGTCTTTCACTTATTTATCTTTAACCCTACGTTAACACTTTCTTGGTTTAGACCCTCAGTCGTTTTTTTGTAGTTTGTCGGCATCACTGCTGAAAAGCACGATGTCATCTGCAAACCGTAAGTACCGAGTTATTCTCTGTCAGGCTTTATTCCTGTTTCTTCCCAACATGGTGGATCAAATACTTCTGCTAAGCATGCCATAAACATTACTGAGATTGCATCTCCTTGCCAGACCCATTTGCATCTCTTTGCCAGACCCTTGACAACGCAATGTCTCTAAGACTGCTGGTATTTCCACTGAGCCCAATGCCTTTTCGTAGTCTGTGCAAGCCAAGTAAATGGGTGGGTTCTGTTTCGCACATTTTTCAGTTGTTTGATTGCGCACATGGCTATGATCCACAGTGGTACATCCTTTCTTGACGCTAGCTTGCTCTTTAGGTTGATTTAAGTCAAGTATCTCTTATTGTATTTGAAATTATTTTTGTGAATATTTTGTGTAACAGTAGGAGTAAGCTGATCTGTGTATAATTCTTTAAATCTTTCATGTCTCCTTTTTAGTGTAGTTGTATGGTACTCGTGTTTTTCCAGTTTGCTGGTACATTTTATTCGCCACTAAATGAGACATTGTGCGTAAAGTGTTGCAAGCTTATCAATACGAGATCTCCTCCATCTTTGATCAAATCAACAGCTTCACTGGACGCTTTTCCATGGGTCGTGTTTTGTAGGGCTCTTTTCTGTTCACCTTTTTCATTCCTTCAGGGCAGTGGCGTAAATCCAGAAAAATCACAAGGGCGGAGACGCATCCTCTCATGGTGGCCATTTTGTTTTATAATTATAGGCTTTATGTTTAATTATGCAAAAATTAAAGTCATGCCTTGAAATAAAATAAATAAAGTGAGCATGGGCCTTGGCGCCGGGCCAGGGAGCTTATAAACTAACAGCAATGAGCAATCAATAGTAAAAATGTAGGTTGACGAAGTAAAGTTTCGAAGTTTAATTATGGGCTCGTGCATATTTCTAGTAAGTATTTCATTTGGGTTAAACAATCGAGCGCCAATGCTAGAACATTAGGGTACACTTTTAGGAATAGCCTAGTGCTATATTGAATTCTGCTGTATAGCATAGTGTGCTGTATTAAACTAACTATCAAGAAATTCAAAGGTGATGTTTGAAAGCTAAATCTCAAGGGACATACTTGCAAGGGGCGTCACCCCCCCCCCCCCCCAGCCAGACCACAAGGGGGGTCAGGACCACCTAGCCCCTCCCCCCCCCGTGATTTACGCCACTGCTGCAGGGTAGCGTATCCAACCAGATTCATTCCTTGCTAGCCTTCCTATTTTCTGTTTCCTTCTTTCTAACTTTGTTTATACTTACTCATAGAACTTAATTGTTTTGTTGAACTTTGACTTCTTTCTGTGTTAGATGGCTTGTTTGTGAGCTGTACTGCTCAGAGTAGAAGTCTTGTGCGACCCTCACTATGTTGCTGAAACTGATGATAACATTGCCCTACTTATCTTTTAGAGTGTACATTCGTAAACAGAGCTGGCTGTTGTGACGCTCCATCCTTTTTTGCTTCACTGCTTCGTCTATTTCTTTGACGCTACAATTCCTTATGTCAGAGATCTTGTTTCGTTGATCAGCTTTGTTAGCTCCGCTAATTCAATTTTAGATGCTGAGTTGGTAGCTCCTGTGTGTTGTCGTTTTTTTTTTTAGGTCTTTTGCGATTTGGGAGAGTTTGCTTGCTTCCTCCCGTAGTGCTTTCACCCAACTGCAGTCGTGCTTCAGGAATCAGTGTAGTTATGGCTTTGTTCATTTCCTCTATGTCATAATCTTTCCCTTGTTCTAAGACAACGTATTTGCCCGTAAGGCCTATTTTAATTTGCCTGGTTTTTATTGCGACAGCGTCTGTGTTGGCCTGCTTTTCGGTGGTTAACTTTTTTTCTTGTTCTGTTCAGGCTGAGTGTGATCTTCTTTTTCCCTAACCTGTGATCAGACTTGTACACGTTACAGAAGATAAGTAACTGATTACAATTACTTCTTTTGAAATGTAATTGATTACAGTGGTCAATTACCCCAGAAAGATAACAGAGCAATTGCAGAAATGTAACCGGTTACTTTTGCGGTACTTTCCTTCGAAATTTTCTTGCCATAATAACACGTTTACGGAAACTACAATGCACTACTGTGACTTGCATAGTAGAGAGAATGCTGGAGGCTTGCGTAAAGGCTGCGAGGCTTACAGCGGCTTCTGTGATGTAGTGTTACACATTGTTAACAGTCACATTGTTAACAGCCCTACAGAGTGGTCGCATATTATTTGGGACGAGCATTGCTGTAGAAGACAGATTACGACTTGGTTTTGGGGAAAAAAAGGTAATTGATTGCTGGTAATCAATTACAAGAAAATGTAATTGAATTACCCACAATGTTGCATTTTCGAAAAAAGTAATCGATTATATTACTAGAAAATGTAATTGATTACAAGTTGTAACGCAATACGTACAGCCGCTCCCACAAATTTACAGAACACGGGCTCCACTGAAAATGCGAATTTCCGCTCTGTTAGTGCACGGCGCATCTAACCTAGCAGGTAGCTGCGTAGGTCGCAAGGACTACTACAAGCTGGAACATCTGTTTGGGGGCTATGTTCAAAGACAAAGCGGGAATATATCATTTTCGGAAATTTTGTGTTCCGAAAACTTTTGAGGGCGGGGGTACAACTCTGCCTGGGATCGCTACATTTTACCTTGCGCATTGCGCAGCTCTTTTTAAAAAGGAAAATGCAGAACTGTCCTCCGCATGTACACACTAGTGCAGTGGCTGGCAAGCAACGCTGAGCATACGCGTGACTGTGGCTCCGCTCTATTTTGAGGGGACCCGTGCAAGTTCTCTGCAAATTATACGAAAAAAGGCATTTTTTGGGTGCCTTGCGGTTCCTCATTCAATTTCGGCGGGTTGTGCTGATGATGATGACAATGGAATTCAAGCGCGTGAAGCCTTCGTAGTAATCTGTTCTAACTTTATGCTCAGTCATGCCAAAGTAACAAACATAAGAAATAAAGTGAGAAGTTAAAGACGAAAAAGCATTAAACATGAATCGCCGCTGTGAATTTTGCTCGCAGCAACCTTGGCTAACGTTGGTTCAACGTTGACTCGCAGTGCTTTTGCGAAGCGCCATCTGTTTCTCGTGAAAGTAAGAGAAAGTGTCATGGCGGCTTCCGGTCTTGTCGGACCAGCGCGAAGTTCAAGCTATGTGCTTGTTTGCCGCAAGCATCCTTCCTCGTGATAAATCTACTCTTCTGTGACCACAGTGGTATCTGCAAATGTTCACAGCTCGAAAGTGCACCTCATGTAGCCGACGGGTAAGCTGTCAACCTCCACCTTATTTCCGGATGAAGGCGCTCTCGCACCATAAATATTGTGGCATTGATGGTAATGCCGTTCCTTGTTAAATGTACCACAATTCGAAAACTTTCTCTCTGTGCAAGTTGCTCGATTAGTACGGTAGCCTGATGAGATTATTTCAGAGGCTAATACAGGTCTTGACAATAAAAATAGCACTTAAATTAGCGACGTACCGTACTTCCAGCGCGGTTACCCGATACCGCTAAAATACTGTTCGCGTTGTTGTGACGCTATGTATACTCATGATGTCTGTTTGCATGTCAATTAAACACGTTGCTGGCCATAGGATCACGATAATAAGAGGTTTTCAGGCACAAGTGCCAGGTACGGGCGTAGAATGCCTAGACAGTCACTTTAATTTGAATAAAAGAGTGAATTACTCGTTATGGATGAATAAGAACGCTCATAGTAAGGTGCGTGAAATACATGCAAGCAGTAAGATTACGGCAGTGATTAGTGGAGTGTGCTACAAAAAGAAACATGTATTATGAAGGGGTCATCAACTATAGTGGGTCTGTAGTAGTAGTACTATCACCTCACCAAAGCATCGGCACGTAGAAATGAATGCTACTTACACAACAATGGCCCCGCAAGGGGAGCTGTGCTACAAGTTCCTCTCGCCAGTAAGTTGCAGGGAATGGATACCTTTACAATGGAATCTACAGTAGATCTTGCTTCAAAAGGTGGCTTTGTATTAAGAAACATTCATGAAGAAACCTGTAGCGCACAAAAAACACTGACGAAGCAAGAGACGACGGGACGATGCGTGTCCGGGTTTTTTGGGCGCTACAAGTTTCTTCATGGATCACCACCAACACGCCCACTCTCACCTTCTTGTAAGAAACATTGCCAGGTACAATTTGATGTGTTGACAAGACCTCACTTATAAATGTTTCTGTTCACAAACAGTATATGCAAGGTTCTACACAATTTCACCAATCCACTTCTGCACAAACAATTCATATTGGGCTCATTGATATTGCTTGTGTGATTAGAATGATTTCATTTGTTTTGTATCATGTAAAAACTAATTTGTCACTAAAAAGTATACCTCAAAATTAATTTGGTGCATCAGTATAACAGATGTCCAAGAAAGTGTGCTGCAAATTAAAAAAAAAAAGATGTGTAGAACTGCTCGCATCATTTTGCACTGATCCAGCCGGAAGCCTTTATCGGGAAAATCTACTGAGGAACAGGATGACAAAAGGGAGGCTAGCAGCAGTGCTATTGAATCTATTATTAAAAATGGTTCTATTTTCAAGAATATGAGTTACTTTGAGCTGATTTGTCCAATGTAATAGCAACAAACAATATATTAAACCTGATAAATGCATGGCTTAGTCTCTGCTTTTGATAGGGTTGTATAGAACAGGTGGATTAAAGAGCATGTTTTGCCACTATTGAAACTGTGGAAAGAAACTCTGGAAGGAAGCCTTCAGGAGGGATTTATAGGCCTCTGATGCTGTATTCTTGAGAAGTTTAGTGCCCTTTGCTGCTGCAGTGCGGCATGGGTAAAATCACAGTACAAACTCCGAACTCCCTACACCAGTTTGCTGTGCAACTTTTGGATGCAAAAGAGCTTTTGCACTTGATTCACAAGCTTCTTGTGTGTGTTTTTCAAAAGCATTAACACCCAGAGAAAGAACTAACCAGAGTGATGTAGAATGGCTAATCTGCTCATTCACCTTACCCAAAGAAAAAAATGAAAGTGAGTGCAGTTGTGATGGTTAGGTTCATCACACCTCAAGGCGTGTAATGCAAGGAAGACGGAGGGTACAATGCGTGACACAGAAGACAATTATTTAATGCGACAGATGCACATAACATGTACATTCAAATGAGCCCATGCACGGCGGTTCTCAAACAAACAAGAGAAATATGCAGTCTCACAAGTCTGCAGCAGTGTTGCCTTGTGAGGTGAGGCTTGTTGCATCCCTGCAGTGCAACCATCGCGTGTGAGCGCAGGCCAACGTCCCAGTGGAAAAGGAACTGCAAGCAGTAGGTGGCCACAGCTCGTTAGACGTTGCAGCCGGCTGCTTTGAGACCTCAAGCATGCTCGATGTCCCAAAGGCAGCCAGCGGCAGGTCATTGCAAGATGGCAGCAGGGCTCTCCCAGATCTTGCGGCAGGTCATGCTACAGCCCAAGTAGCTCAGTGGCTCAGAAACAGGAGCGCGGCCTTTCGAACCCCGCACATAGATGCGGGTTCGCAGTAGGCTCTCTCGCCTTGTCTTGCTGGCGTTCCATCCAGCTCTATTCTGCGTGAGCCCCCCCCCCCCTTTTTTTTTGTGAATTCTCTGCGCATGATTCCAAACCTGTCCTCGTTTTCATCCTCTTCTTGAGGGACACTGCGCTGTTGTCTGCTCTTCTCTTATTTTTGCAGGTATTTCCTCACAACACTAATAGAGCATACTGTGACAAAACATGATCATTTATATTACTGGCCACACATCCAAATGTTCAACCATATCGGTTTCCATACAATAAGAGTGTTCAGTATCATGAATGTAAAAGCTACCCAATCAAGCTCACTTTATTGCCAGATGTGCAGCAAAGAATGAAGGGCTGCGGCAAAAGGTATGTTTTTCTACAAGTAAACAACGGTGAGAGCCAAACTGAATGTAGTGACGTAATTCGACAGAAATTTCGCAGCATTTTTCTTTATGTCGCATGACGTCTCGGCTAGCTGTAAGTGGGCAATATGCCACAATATCCACAAAAATACAAGCAGAGAAAATGCAGCTTCATGGGGTGTTCCACGTGAGCATCACGTTGTGTTTACATTTAATTTATGACGGGGTGCAGATCTTTCGTACATATATTAATTCAGATGACTGCAGTGTTATCTGAATTAACATCTAGAATCCTTATGTGAAATTTCATGTGTTATGACAAGGGGGGGAAAGATGTTCTTCAAATGTCAAGCAATTTGTGACAACTCAGAATGCAACCCCAAGGCACCACACGTTACCACACAAGGCACATGTTAAAAAATTGTGCACATATATCAAGACTCTCAGAACATGGGTTCCTAGGAACTGCTGCTGCAGCATTCTGTAGCGGAGAACAGGTTAAAAAATAATTGTATGAGTGGAGGGGGGATGCTTGCTCGGTCATTGGCGCATATTTCAAATCTGGAAAGTGGAAAGGGGTGCTTGCTTGGTATTTTACAGTACCCACTCAGGATCGAAGTTGCAATGGAGACACTAGCATTCGCCTTTTTTCACAGCAGCTCCAGGGCCGCACCAGAGGCCCATTGAATGTGACTGCCCATTCAACCAAGGAACGCTTGCCACCCATTCAGCTGATCCATCTGCGAGTGTTCTCTTCACACAATCACTTTACTGTGCTGCACTTTGCTGTAATAAAAAGCACACTTGTTTTCATATTTTTGTGTTTCAACAAACTTTGCTCAAACCACTACAGTCTGAACAAGTTGAACACATATCACGATTTCTTATGAGAGTCTTATGCTTTGGATTGCAGCCCGAGTCATGCACTGAAGTTCATGCATACACGTCTTACTTGCCCCCCACCTTTATTTAGGATTGGGAAGATAGGCTGCTGGTTGAACTGTACAGGGAATAAAGGTGGAGGTGGGGTAATTCGCCATGTCTGTTACAGGTAGGGGTACTTGCAGCCAAGGACCTCAAAGGAGGATGGGTGACAATGGTGGAAATGAATCTGCACGCCACGGAAGTGCACAACGAGCTAAGTCATAAACAATTGAAAAGATCCACAAATTAATCATTTTAAAAACTGCTAATAAAACATTCTTTTGGCTTCATCATCCCACATCTGGTCATTTTCGTTCTTCCTTTATTCCTTTTGCTCCTGTCTTTTTCTTGCATCATAAAGATGTGCTGCCATGGCTAGAATTTAGAACTTGAACCTCAAGCTGAGGGTTTCATTGCGATTACTAGTGCATATGTCTGCTGGGGCTTATTTTCTTGCAATCTTAAATAGTGTTGTAAATCTCAAGCAACTTTTTCAAGGAATGCAAACTTTGCATTCTCCTGTAGGTAACTTTCGTTAAACATTTCTATTTGTCCTGTACATTTATTTCTCCGATGACAGTATAGCTGCATGACTGCTGAATAATTATATAGAATTAGTTTGCATAATGAAAAATGAAGGAATAGTGTTGATTTGCAAGAGGTGTGAATACGGGCCAAGTTGAACACATAACCAACTGTTTCAAACACTTTCAAATTTGAAAAAAGGGGACACAGCAATCGGGAAGGCCCAAAAAAACCACACTGCTAAATAATGTCGTGAAGTGTGTGATGAACCAGACGTCCACATGAGAAAAACTAGGAGCAGGGTTTTTTTGCACAGTAAGAATAAGCACTGTGCACCTATGCATAGGAAAGCTGGTTTAAAGAAGAATTAAAATTAAGTTCTACGGTTTCATGTTGCAAAACTATAATCTGGTTAGAGATGCACTGTAGCAAGTGTATCCCGAAAGTATTTTGACCTCCCTGCGTTTTATATAATCTGTCGGAATGCATGCCACTAGGGAACTAGCACATATCACACCCATCATAATGTGACTGCTATGGTTGGGAATAAATCCTGTGATCTCATGCATAGCTGCACAACACCATTTCCCTCTGCCGATGTGGCAGGATAGAGAATTGCAGATTTTTTTTGTTATGTCCTACTTCATATTTTAATTAGAACAGCCGCATTGACTCTGAAAATTTTTAAAACTGTGCACACATGCAGACCAAAAAAGCATGTAGATGTGACCATTGGTATAGCATCCTGTCCGAACAACCAGTATTGCTCAGGTGCTCTATTGCTGAATGCTAATTCATGTCATTGTCTTCAACATCGGTTTCAAAAGAAACGTCCTTGCTGTGAATGGGAGGCGTGATTTGTTAATGTTTTGGTATCTAGCATAGGACACAACGCAGGGTCACAGTGATTATGTGACAAAGACAGGCACTATTAATACGACTTCTGAGGTTGTTCAAATGTCATTAATGAAATGCATCGGCGCAAAGAACAGGATAAATATGGTGCTACCATATGTACATGCAACGAAGCGGATCATTCATACTAACTATTTCAATTCAACGAGTTCTATCACTATGGAGATCACCAGCATTGCTTTTACTGAATGATATGTTATCCCTTTCACGAGATGCAAGAGAACACCTACACATTTGAATTAAACTGTTCCATTTACTAAGTTGAGGCAGTTGTCATTAGATCATTTGCAATGTGTTTTGTAATCTGTCCAACTGCATAGCACTTGAAATAGCAACTGTTCAATCGGAGGACAAGTATTCCATTCATTACAGTGAAGTTCAATATTGTTATGGGGACAAAAGGCATTTAAGAATATATTTACAATGTATACACTGCACTCGAAGCCAGGCATACAAGATGAAGCCCAGTCTGCTCGAGATATCACTCAGCATCGTCTTCTTCCCTATGGTGTTCATCTTTGGCACTTCGTGGCATCACCCCCGGCGGCGAAGGCATCGTCTCGGTGTTCGGCTGGTCCGAGTGATATCGCTTCAGCCGAGTTATGTGAACAATGTCCGAACACGATTGCGCGCGGGTGGTGTGAAGAGGCTCCATTTCGTAAGTCACGTCGGTGACTTGGCGCAGGACACGGTACGGCGAAGTCAACTTCTCGCACAGGCCAACTCGCCGTGACGGCGTCCAGAGAAGGACCGTGTCACCTCGGTTGAAGTGGACATCATGGTGGCGGGCATTGTAAATGAGTCATTGCTTCTCTTGCGAATCGCTGAGACGCAGGTGAGCAATCTCGCGTGCCTCTAGAGCTCTAGATATGACATCACGGACGTATTCTGATGTCTCGGTAACGGCAGGAAGGAGCATGTCAAAAGGGGAGCGTGGGGTCTCGTCCATATTATGTTACGACACCATTCTGACACGCCAAAGTAAATCTGAACGTGTGACAATCTATACTTCAAAAGCATTTGAATATCCAGACATATAACATTCAGGTATGAGCACTTTGTTATAAATGGATGGGAAAGAAGCTATATAAAGAGCAAAAACAGCGCAAAGGATAACACTGGCCCAAGGCCAGCGACAATGCTCGAGACCAAGAAAAAACAGGACTTTTCTGTGTGTTGGAGAAGGCTGTTTGAACTTTATTGCCAAAGACTAGCAAAGCACTTTTTTTTAATCAGTAAAGAGAAGCCTTGCCTTGGTTTTCTACTAGGGAACCTTTTTCTACTTGGCCATCATGGCCTCCTCGGGGGATGTGAAAGCATCCAAGGATAACAAGTACTTTGACCTCCTCTACTAATTTAGCCAGAGAAGCTTCTCCTTTATTGGAGGTGCACATATTTTCAAGTTGCAATTTATGGCTGCACGAGAGGTATGTCGAATTTTTTTATTATGCTCCTGATGGTCATCAACGGAGGCCCCTACTGCTCTGCTCTGCTGTATATAGGCCTGCAAGCACAGAGACTTATGCAAGTACAAAAGACCTGTACATAGTGACAGTCTCCCAACAGAGCTGTCATCAGGCTCTCCCAGCCTTTAAAGGGATACTGAACAAAAATTGGAAAAACTGATGTAAACATTGAAATTCTACTCGGAAGACGCCACTGTTCCGATAAACAGAGTTTATTTCACATATTTTTAAACAGTTGGCTGTATTTTTGGTGGACTGTCAGCACACGGCGGTTGCACGCGAGCGCAAGCCGTGACGTCACATTTTCCCTGGCACATAGGGTGCACATGCTCCTGTCCTTCTCTTCCTTTTCTCCACTCTCCTTTCATTCCACTCTCACTTCCACAAAAGCACTGATGCCTTACCCCAGCTGGGAGCATTGTTCACTGCTGTAGTGGTTCTGGAAAACGCAGTGCGAGTTGCGAGACTGGCGACAGCTGGCATTGGTGGGATGCCTGTTTCCGGCAAGTTTCACGTCACCCCCTCTAGTTCACGGCATAGCCATAGACGCGGCAGTTTGTGAAAAACTAAATAAATTAATTATTTTCCGCTAGTTTCTGCCTGAAATGAAGGTTGTGTCCATCGATTTCAATCTTTCAGTTTGGCTGGAAATCTTGGTGGCAAAAATTTTGTTCAGTATCCCTTTAATAACGGCAAATAACTTGCCTGAAGCGCTGCAGCTACAGTTTCGTACCTATTGACAGCATATTTTAGATAAACACTATTATAGTGTGCTATAATCGCTAGACATGGAGTACCACTTCGGTGCTATTTAATAACTGATGGACCAGGTGTCGCTGATCGTCTGAACATGTTTCTACTACTAAAAATTACACAGGCTATTGTTGCGGTGATAGAATTAATTATGCACTAAAAATGCCAAGCACTGCTTCCTTCCAGCTTCAGTTGAAAATTGCAGTATGGTAGTGCAAGATCAAAGTGCCAAGGTCCTCCACTGCCCTGGTCCTTTCAGTAATGTGAGATGTTACATAAAATAATTTGTGTTATAAAGTGGGACAATGCAAAAAGACTGTAAATGAGATTTCTTGCCCCAAATAAATTACTGCCAGATCATCAACAGAAGATGCGCCGTTTAAATATGCCACACCTGAGCGCGCCGCAACATTCACAACGTTATCTCGTGCAATATCAAACTAAATCTTCACTGTACGACGAGCTTTAGATCCAGGTGTTAAACATAATATGAGCATGGCAAAGTTGTGCTGAAGGCAAAGAACTCACTCCTGTTACAGATCCCAATTTACAGGTGACCATTTGAAACATGAATCATACAATATATGTATAACGCTGTGCTCTGCTGTGGCTCGCATCAACAGAATCCTAGCAACGAAATTTGCCAACAGCTTGAGGAATAAGCTCGTTTGCAAGACCGAACATGTACATGTGCTTCTTTGCAGATGTCCCATTATTCTAGAGACCTGCCTAGTATGATGCACCTATTCTGCATAATTTTGATGCAATAACTTTATATATGTAAGACTGCTTTTCTTGCATTGTCATGTACTGACACAACCAGTAACCAAAGAGGTACAGGCAGCAAGAGCACACAGAACTGAATGGTTCGAGTTGATATAAACAATCGCATGTGATCACCGACAGGGTGTTGATTATTTGCATGTTCAGGGCTGAGTCAAGGAGCCAAGAAAGAAGAAGAGCATGAGGGCACATGATGCGGGGACGCTCTGAAGGCAGAGCGCTTCCAAGCTCATCTCAAATAAAAAGTATCTATAGCCTTGTGCCTTTACGACGGAGTTGAGTCTGTTCACAGTGAGTCGAACGCCATCGTTTAAACATTTGGTGCTGAAGAACCGGAATCGAAAACCAGGAACCTATAGACGGCTACCAGTCAATTGCATCGGCATGGACCGACTGAAGTCGAAGCGGACGTCGCGGCGAGCACAGTACACGGGGATTATAAACGAGGCAAGTGCTCTCCTCGCTAACGACTCTGCATCTTATGACCAGCTCAATTCCATATATGAGAGGCTGTTGCGAAATTGGAGTCGCGGCTCCCAACGCCGCGAACCACCGGCGTGATTCGGGTAGCGTAGCCGGTGGGACCTCGAGTGGGTGACGTGCCCGGTGCATTCATCATGACGACTTGAAGAGAGAAAAAACTTTATGTGCAAGATTTACATCGTGTGATCGCAATGATCAGACAAGAAGAGCTCAAGAAGAGCTCAAGAACAGCTCATGTACATCTTGTGAACAGCTTAAGAACTGCTCGTGAACAACTCGTGTACAGCTTTTTAACAACCTCGGCGCTCTTCGGTGCGCCGCATTAAATCCGAAGGTTGGGGTCCACCCCACATTCTCCTCTCCACGTCGTGGCCAGGAGTCCTCCAATCCTGCAGGACTGGGAGGAGCATAAGGAGGACCACTCCCGTGCCCCCCAAAGGTCAGTTGACGTCGGTTGGTTGAAGATTCCCCAGGAGGATATTTCGGGGAAATGGCATCTCGTCGACGACGCACGAAGACAGGTGAGGTCAGAAAGTTGACATCGGCACTACGTCAGCGAGTAGACACCTGCACAACCCTTTCGGGGTATTGACAGCTCGTTCAGGACGCCCCTGGATAGGATGGGCCATACAGCTGGCACCTGCACGGCGCCAACGAGTCGACACTGCTGGTGCGCAGACCGCTATTGTTTGTCCACCGCACCCTACTCCGGAATGTTGCTCCCGGTCGCCGAGACGAGCGGGCGAACGACGACTAGCGTCGGGCAAGGCGAAGAGCCCCCCGATTCTCGGCATCCGCCGCCTTTCGAAGTACGATGGCAACGTGGTAAATGTGCGAGGCACAACAGCACCCCCCGCCGCCAGATGATACATCGGGAGGTGGAGTTGTTCCATGCAGCTCGGCCGGATCGATGTCCGCGATGTTCCGGGAAGGGTTCTTGCTCTCTCAAAGGGCTTTGTCCAACAGGCAGGCCTCTCCAGGAGCAGGCCTCTGCATACGACTTCGCAGAAAATGGATGACAAGCTCCAAGAAACGACCCTTGTCAGCCACACACAATGCGACAAGCGCCACGCGCACGCCACTCTCATCGCCAGACCCAGATTCTACAAATCAAACATCTGACTGCCGATATCGAAATAGCGTAAGCCCAAAGAAACAATGTGCACCTTAATCCGGACAAGTACCCAGTAACTCTCACATGTAATTCCATTTGGAATTAAGAGAACATTATAATCAAGCTAAACAAGCAAACTGTAGAGCTTCCGACAACAAGGGAGTCAGTGAGAAAGTTCTGTATGCCCTTCACTGTAACATAACTGCATACAAAATACGCTTCACTAACACTACATAACGCTAGATAAGAAATCAAACCAAACAAAATAATTGACTTCATTTTGCGTTTCCTCTCGATTCAGAACGCCCGACTTAAGGCGTCTGCGTGAAGGCGACCTCTCATACAGCGCGCCTCAACATTGTGCTGCTGCAATGCCATGCTCCATCTGAGCAAACCACCATTCTTGGGCGACATTTGGTGTAGCCAGGTTAGTGAAGAGTGATTGGTTTCTATGATAAACTTAGCTCCCTAAACATAGTACCCTAGTTTTTGCACGGCCCAAACAATGCAAACACATTCTTCGATGTGCTTAAGCCTCTTCCTTGAAGCTTAATTTGCGACACAAATACAAAACGGCTCGCACTTCTCCACACTGTCCGTCTGACACAGCACTGCACAGCGTTCACTCGCTTTACACTGAATAGCGAAAGGTTTTGCAAAAATCTGGTTCCGTCAGAACGGGTTTCTCACTCAACACATGCCTCAACTTCTTGAAAGCGGCATCCTTCTTAACTTTCTACTGAAGGTTCACAGGTGCGCCTGGGCGCTACTCGCAAGTGTTCTGAACCTCCACTAAAATTAGCCTTTCCTTCAATGCACGCAGCAAATGAGCAACACACGAAAGACAATACGCCTAAACAAAGTAAGAAATAACACTGAAATCAAACTCACGCGTATAATAAAACAAACAGAAAAGTAAAACCTACACTGACGCGCATACTAACACGTGCACTGCAAAACATCAGAAGGCATCCTACACAGAGGCTTTTACTCAGCCTTCTTCTCTGTTCAAATCAACGCGCTGCTCTCTACTCGAGCGCTAACGGTTATCTTCCAAAATAATAAAACGCAAACAAGTAAACAAACAAGTATCTCAATGTCTGCTTCTTCGATGACGAGGAAAGTACACCTTACTACAAAAAATTTGACGTATCCCTTGCTCATCGGCAGACGTCCAAAATAAGAAAATCATTACCAAAACTGAATATTCTGCTTTGCAACAAAAGCTGCGAAATTTATCACTGAAGTCTAACAAAACAACAACAACAACAACAAAAAAACCTCCTCTCATCGAATGCACACACTTTCAAAATGAGTCGAAATGACAGGTCCTTTTGTTAATTGTTTCTTCCTTTTAATCGCACCCGATGGGGTCGCGGTGTCGACGGCTTTCCGGCTCGCCAGAGGTAGCAAAGAGCGCGAGCTTTCACCCGCGTGATGCTGTCACCTTTCATACGGCAGTTCGGCCGCCTTCCTTTCTTTCGGCGAAGGGAAAACCAGACACGCAGGGAAAAGAATGCTGCTTTCTTTCCGTGCTTGTGCCCGCGTAGCCCTTCACAAATGTACCCTTTCGAAATCTCGGGTCCCTACTCTGCAAAGCCTCTACACTGACTGTGTCTACTTTCTGCGACTCCTGAAGGTTGCTTGAGTGCAGGGGCACGAGCTGGGTCTCGAGCTCGTCACCAAGCAAGTTAGTGCTGCTGAAATCAGCCTCGTCCTCCCTAGGAACGCCTTGTGAAACGATTTCTACTTCCAGAATGTCAGCAGCGTTGCTTTCCAAGCGCTCAACCTCTGATGATTTCGCTCCTTCAGAGAGACGTGCGCCTATCTTTGACGCGATCTTGCAAAATGCGACTAGTCGCTCCTGTTGCTGCCTAGACGGATCTCTCTTTCCGTTGCTCTCTTTTGAAGGATCTCTGGCTACTGCGCCATCCCTAGAAGAATTTGTCGTTACCACTTCATTGTCCCTAGCAGGATCTCTCTTTACGTCGCTGTCCCTAGAAGGACTTTCTACGTCACTTTGCCTAGAAGCATTAATGAGTGCGTAGCTCTCGTTTTGGTCAGCTACCGAGGGCGCTTCCATTTCCCCAATAACTGCCTTTGTCTGTACGCCTGAGTCACGCCACGTGGCAGCTGCCTCGGGGTTTTGTCCTTTGCCCTCGGTCGTCTGCCTCTCACGTGGTGCGCTGCTCAGATTTTGCGTCCGCTCGCATGCCTTCGAACTTGGAAGTGCCATGCAAGACTTCTCGGTTTTGTGGTTACTACGGCTTTCGAAGTCGGCCGAACCTACAACCCTCAGGTTTTCCGTCTGCTCGCATGCCTTCGGACTTGGAAGTGCCATGCAAGACGTCTCAGTTTTGTTGTTACGGCTTTCGAAGTCGGCCGAACCTACAACACTGAAGTTGCTGAAGTACCTATCTTCAGATTTATCAACATAATTATGTTGCCGTTTGAGCGCTTCAATTTTACGGTCAAGCTCGTTTATCTTCCTTTGATGTTCTTCCTTTTCGCGGTCCCTCCTTACTTGCTCCTCTCTTACTTCCCGAGCTAAGCGCTCGCGTTTCTCTCTCTCTTCCCGAGCTAAGCGCTCGCGTTTCTCTTCTCGTTCCGAAATGGCTTCTCTGGCCTCAATGGCCTCCTCTAAGCTCACCTCCTCCTCCTCTAAAAGCTCCAAAATTTGCTTTTTTTGTCTTCGCGAGCCAACTGAAATGCCCAGCTCCTGACAAATTTCGAGGAGTTCTTGGACTGTAAACTTGTCCATCTTAAAATGCACAGTGCTTCTCTTCTAAGGTAATCTTGTCCACGAGCCACCCATTTCTTGGTCTGCGAACCAAGATTACCAAAATCCCCCTACTACACTACCGACCATCTGCGCTAATGAGTCTGGCGAAAGAAGAGCAAACACGTGGCACTCACCACTTCGATGCAGCCGACGCAGGCGAATCCCACCGCTGCCACCACTGTTGCGAAATTAGAGTCGCGGCTCCCAACGCCGCGAACCACCGGCGTGATTCGGGTAGCGTAGCCGGTGGGACCTCGAGTGGGTGACGTGCCCGGTGCATTCATCATGACGACTTGAAGAGAGAAAAAGCTTTATGTACAAGATTTACATCGTGTGATCGCAATGATCAGACAAGAAGAGCTCAAGAAGAGCTCAAGAACAGCTCATGTACATCTTGTGAACAGCTTAAGAACTGCTCGTGAACAACTCGTGTACAGCTTTTTAACAACCTCGGCGCTCTTCGGTGCGCCGCATTAAATCCGAAGGTTGGGGTCCACCCCCACATTCTCCTCTCCACGTCGTGGCCAGGAGTCCTCCAATCCTGCAGGACTGGGAGAAGCATAAGGAGGACCACTCCCGTGCCCCCCAAAGGTCAGTTGACGTCGGTTGGTTGAAGATTCCCCAGGAGGATATTTCGGGGAAATGGCATCTCGTCGACGACGCACGAAGACAGGTGAGGTCAGAAAGTTGACATCGGCACTACGTCAGCGAGTAGACACCTGCACAACCCTTTCGGGGTATTGACAGCTCGTTCAGGACGCCCCTGGATAGGATGGGCCATACAGCTGGCACCTGCACGGCGCCAACGAGTCGACACTGCTGGTGCGCAGACCGCTATTGTTTGTCCACCGCACCCTACTCCGGAATGTTGCTCCCGGTCGCCGAGACGAGCGGGCGAACGACGACTAGCGTCGGGCAAGGCGAAGAGCCCCCGATTCTCGATATCCGCCGCCTTTCGAAGTACGATGGCAACGTGGTAAATGTGCGAGGCACAACAAGGCTGAAGGCTAATGACGACGAGCTTAAGCACTTGAACAACGACATCGAGCAGCATATTGTGACGAAGAGTTCGCGGCCAAGTATAACATGGTCCTTTAATATGAAGATAATGCTACGCTGATTCTAGCACAGATTTGCAGTAAGAGAGATCGCATGCTAAGGCCATCAACACTAACCGATGGAACGGTTGCCCGAACAGTCTCAGCACCATTAGACGGAACTGGAGTCGGACTGCCTAAACTGACAATAGCTCCTTTCTCTGGGGAACTATGCAAGTGGACCAAATTTTGGGAACAGTTTAACCAAATTGTTCACAGTAACGTCCGCATTACGACCACAGAGAAGTTCCATTATCTGCGACTGTACTTGAAAGGAGATGCTGCATCAGTAATAGTGGGCCTTGCCACGACTGAGAGCTACTACAACGATGCAATCACCATGCTACAGGAGCGCTTTGGAGACAAGACGTGCCTGGAGCAAGAGTATTTTGCAGAGTTACGGACGTTGCGCCCTGTTGATTCATCAAATGACACCAAAGCCCTGTGCAGCTTGTACGACCAAGTTCTCGTCAATATCTGAGGCCTAGAGACTGGGTGTGCATAAATCCTCCTTCTCATCTATGCTATGCGACGTTCTACTGCGTGCTCTTCCACAGGACATAGTCGTTCAGTACCATCGATGGTGTGCCGTCCCGTTTCCACCTAACTCGAGAAGTGATTCTACACCTGTAGGACTAGATGGTCTGCTGAACTTCCTGTGTATTGAGCTGGAATGCATAGAGAAGAGCGATTTTAAGAACACCAGAGGACGAGTACTCGGAGCAACCCCAATGGGAAGTCAGCTGACATCTTCTTGCCATGGGAAACATACCTCATCTGTACTTCACAGCAACTCAGCGCGGGAAACAAAGGAGGACAACTGCGTCTTCTGCTCGTCAAGTCAACACAAATCTGAATCGTGCATAGCTGAGTTGCCTCTGATGCAAAAGAAGGAAGTACTTTCCAACGACAAAAGGTGTTTTCGCTGCACCACCAAAGGACATTGGGCACGGGACTGCAAAAGGAAGATCTCCTGCTCGAGATGCAAAGCTCGACACGCTACAAGCATGTGTGACCCTGACGGGAGGTCACAGAGGACAGACTACATCATCAAGAACGAGGAAGAAACTACGACAGTCTGCGCATCACTTGGAAAACGGCAACTAAATGAAGGCTCCATCGCTCTCGTATTTCTGCAGACTTTCCGAGCATGGGCCATAAATGATGACACCTGGCACTACATTTGAGGAGTTTTTGAAGGTGGCAGTCAGGGGACCTTCATCACTGAAGCTTTGTCCAGCGTCTCTGGCTGAAAAGCGTGGGAAGAACTCTGATAGTACTCAACACTTTTGCAAGTCCATCAGCTCAAGCAGCTAAGAAGCGTCGAATCGTCGAACAGCGACTGCGAAGTCAGTTTTCTGATGAGGAGATTGTCACACGAGCAATTGAGATCCCACGCATCTGCCAAAACATCAAAGCGACAACCATGGACGTACCCTGACACTTCCCTCAAGAAGCTCGGAAAGGATGTTGCCGATGAATTGATACACCCATCTGTTATAACAAAGAGCGGTATAAGTGTACTGATTGGTTAGGATCAGATGTGAAAAGTGTTGACCGGCGAAGTTTCAAGATGCGAAGGCAGCGACTCGTTCATTGCAGTGAACTCCAAGCTTGGACCAGGGAAGCACATCACACTTGATATCTCGACCGACAGCTTCACCGATAATGGTGTGTGTTCTAAAAGTTCAAACTACTGAGTTCGACGAGTTTCTGTGCTGTTTTCGGGAAGTTGAGAACCTGGGACTTGCGGAAACGATAGGCAAGCCACCTCAATTAATCAAGACCATTCAAACTTCAAGGCAACAGACAAGTCACCGTTAATCGACAAGAAAAGCTTGTGAAGCTCAACACCAAGAAGAGACTGCTCGAAAAAAATGACAAATATTATAAGTACTAGCGAGCCGGACACACCAAAGTCATCTGTGATGTACCGTCCGTCGTGAACAAGTTATGTGAGTAGCGTACGCATTTGGGCTGGTTGGTTCATGTTTACAGAAGTGAAAAACAGCGCTAAAACGACGGGACATGAAAGGACACAGGACAGGGCGCTGACTAGCAACCAAATATGTTTATTTCGTCAGTCAGCATACATATATATAGCACACCACTATCACGATGACACAAACAAAAGATTTTTGAGCCTGCGCAGAGGCAATCAAATGATCACTTTGACAGAAATTCTACCTCCTTCGGAAGGAGGGAAATGGAAGGGAGGCTAACACATGCCTCGCCACTATTATGAATATGAAAAGCTTCTGAAATGAGACGTGCACGTTCATCATGGTAATTTGACAAGAATAGGGTATCTTTAAAGATGGGTGGCAACCGCAGTTGTTGCAGTGAAGAGAAAGCTGACTATCTGTGGCGCGTTTTTTAACCTTGTTTGAATGCTCGCGCATGCGGTCATTAGCACAACGGCCCGTTTGCCCTACATAACACCGTCCGCAGGAAAGAGGAATCTTGTAGACGACGCCCTGACGACATTTCACAAACGTCTGCCTGTGCTTCTTAGTACATCCTTTTTTGTTCTGTCCCTCACGATTGACTTGCTGGCACAGGCTACCGAGCTTGTTTTGGGCAGAAAATTCGCAAGTTGAACGCCTGAGGCTTGCAGGTTTTCCGGCAACGCTTTTGACTAGTATTGCTGAAAGCCTAGTAGCAGACTGTAAGGACAAGCGCTCGGCCGCTGTGCAGTCCGAGACAGACCGGCAGAAAAGTCTAGCAGTTATCCCCTATGTGCACAAGGTAGCGCACAATCTAAAAAAAGTTGTCGCCAGGGCAGGCGTTAAGCTGCTATTTTCTGCCCAAAACAAGCTCGGTAGCCTGTGCCAGCAAGTCAATCGTGAGGGACAGAACAAAAAAGGATGTACTAAGAAGCACAGGCAGAAGTTTGTGGAATGTCGTCAGGGCGTCGTCTACAAGATTCCCCTTTCCTGCGGACGGTGTTATGTAGGGCAAACGGGCCGTTGTGCTAATGACCGCATGCACGAGCATTCAAACAAGGTTAAAAAACGCGCCACAGATAGTCAGCTTTCTCTTCACTGTAACAACTGCGGTTGCCACCCATCTTTTAAAGATACCCTATTCTTGTCAAATTACCATGATGAACGTGCACGTCTCATTTCAGAAGCTTTTCATATTCATAATAGTGGCGAGGCATGTGTTAGACTCCTTCCATTTCCCTCCTTCCGAAGGAGGTAGAATTTCTGTCAAAGTGATCATTTGATTGCCTCTGCGCAGGCTCAAAAAATCTTTTGTTTGTGTCATCGTGATAGTGGTGTGCTATATATATGTATGCTGACTGACGAAATAAACATATTTGGTTGCTAGTCAGCGCCCTGTCCTGTGTCCTTTCATGTCCCGTCGTTTTAGCGCTGTTTTTCACTTCTGTAAAGTTATGTGATATGCCACACAACGAAGTATGTGAAGAGCCGCTGATGACAAGAAGTCTAGTGGTGTTTGACGCTACGGAAACAGGCGACACGAAGTTTTACCTGGCACCATTTACGTGCGCTGAACCTGGAGCCCTGCACCTCGAGATTGTCACAAAAACGACATCCGAGGCTTTCCTACTGTGCCTACGACAATTTACAGCTAGAAGAGGGTTACCTAGCGTGATCTACTTTGACAATGAATGAAGCTCTAACGAGGCATCAGCAGACATAAGGCGACTACACCGAATGGTCTCCGAAGAGGAAGTCGCTGGTCATCTCAGCACCAACGGCATTTCGAGGAAGTCTATAGCACCAGAAGCCCCTTGGTGGGGTGGATGGTGGTAGTGCCTCGTACGATCAGTGAAGTTTCCTCTGCGAAAAATTATAGGAAAAGCTCTTCTGAACTTCAAGGAAGTATCAACAGTGCTGCCTGAGGTCGAACCAGTCATAAACTCTGGGCCTCTGACCTTCATTGAGACAGATGAAAGAGAACCTTGCTTGTTGACATCAGCTGAACTTCTCTTTGGATGAAGGTTGACTGCAATTGCGTATGCGACAGTCACTGAAGTCACCGGTAATTCCCAACGAGCAGGTGCCATACGCAGACTCACATACAGAAAGCTACTGATCATAACTTCTTGGAAGCAACGGCAAAAAGAATACATGTTTTCAACTACGATTTGCGCACATTGGTGGCACCAGATCAAACACAGCAGTGAAACAAGAGGACGTCGTGCTCGTGCATGTTGACAACGTGCCACGTCAGCTCTGGAAGTCTGCAAGGGTCATAGAAATGTACCACAGTGCCGACAGCCTCATTTGTTCCTGCAAGGTCAAGTTGCAAGGAGGTGTTCTTGCGATCAGGCCGATACAATGGCCGGGAATGTTGATTATTTGCATGTTCCGGGCTAGGTCAAGGAACCGAAAAAGCAGAGCGCGAGAACACGAGAAACGGGGAAGCTCGGAACTGAAGGCAGAGCGCTTCCAAACTCATCTCAAATAAAAGTATCTTTAGCCTTATACCTACTTGTCACAGAGTTGAGTGATAGCACTGTCTGCAACGTCATCGTTTAAACAAGGGGATATTGCAGTCACCGTTGTTTTTTTCGCTATGTTACTTGGACTAACTGTGCGAGTAGTGGAAACGACGCGATACTCACACCGGTCTCACACGGGCACTTTCATTCGCGATCAGGGCGTCTGCGCCAAACTCGATCCGGATTAGGCTGTACCGTGTAGCAGCAACAAACTTGTTGATCACAATCAAAAGTGCTCGAGTGACACCGGCAATAGGAGCCGCTACACGGTTCAAACTAATCCTGATCAAATGCAGTGCAGCCGTCAGTACCATTGCGATCAGACCGCAAGCGGTCCTGATCGCACCTAAAAGTGACCACATAACACCAAGTACCCGTGTGACAGCGGTGTTAGCTTTTCAAATCGTCAGTACAGCGCGTCAGTGACCATCTCATTCAGAACTAACACCCGCGCAAAACAGCGAGCACTCGTGCATGATCACATCGGCGCGGAATGTTGGTCATTCAACACTACCGCTTTCACGAAACAGCAAACACTTACGTATCATCACATATTGCAATCATACATACCGCCGCACAGCACACACTAAACAGCGAGCACTCGCATTCGTGCATGATCAAATCGACGCGGGATGTTGGTCATTCAACACTGCGGCTTGCACGAAGTAGCCAACACTCGCGTATCATCACATAGTGCATGATCAAATCGACGCGGGATGTTGGTCATTCAACACTACGGCTTGCACGAAGCAGCCAACACTCGCGTATCATCACATATTGCAATCGTACGTGCCCGCCTCACGCACAAAACAGCCAGATGAGAGCCAGCCTCAGGGCAACTCAGGGGCACCGCTAGGGACTAAAGCGGCTGGGGACCTTCGCGCATTTTAGTGCCTAGGCCGTGTGTGGTCGTCAGAAAAGCACCTAGCGCTCGGTCACTCGTATTAGTTCGCGCCGTGACTCGCCGCGGCGCTGCAGTCACCGGCTGGAGCTGGGAGGGATTGTAAAGGCGCCGCCCCCCGCTCGTAAAATCGAACGTCGCCCCCCCCCCCCACCCCGCCCGCTGTCGGCCGCAGAGAAGCGGAGATAACGCGCGCGCCCCCCGCTCGTAAAATCGAAGGTCGCTCGAGGGACCCCCCCCCCCCCCCCCCCCTCGCGTCTTTTCACGCTCACGAACGACGGGCGAGGCCGGTTATATATATACATATACATATACGGCAAATGACGCCGACGGCGAAAACCAGCCGCGAGTGTCCATATAATTGCTATCGCAATAAAATCAATTAATCGTTTACATAATGAAAAATCTTAATAATAAAATGACCTAAGCCGCCTTCTAAACGTTTGTCAATCTTGCTGAGGTATGAATCACTAAGAACCGGAACAACCTTAGAACCAAGATACATGTGCCTGATTTCTGCACATAAAGGCCTTCCAACCTACCAGCGTCGACTTTAGGTACATGGAAAGAATTTCTGAAAAAGCCACCTTCGAAACGCCACATTTATCGGTGAAAACCGTCTTGTGCCCTTGTTCGTTTATACAGTCATTAACACGCTTTAAGAAGCCCTCATGCGGCGAATAGTAGTAAAGATCTTGAATATCCATACCATAAGTTTTATAACCGCCGGGGTTCTCTTCTGAAAGGAACTGACCTAGCGCTTGAGAATTACGCATATTGACACGTGTCTATACGTAAAAGACAATCACGACGGGAATGTTTTGCTGATTCCGGCTAGTGTAACTGTGGTTTTTGGAGAAAACGACGAAGAAGGCGAGGAAGGACAATCACAGTGTGACGAAAAGTCAGGTGTTGGTATATTTAGCCCCAACTTGGATTGGTCATATTCCCTTCGACTGCCTGATTTTATACCCGTGTTTGTGGCTGAATTTCTGGCAGTGGTGCTAGCTTTGCGAAAGTTAAACACGGAAATTACATCTGCCGTTATAATAACAGATTCTCTATCTCTCTGCGCTGCACTTTCTGCTGGTGCTGAATCGCAAGTAATAAAGGCATTTAGTGCATTAATACCCACGCACTTGAGAAAAGTTTGGTTAGTTTGGGTGCCTGGACATAAAGGGTTGTTCCTAAATGGAATGGCCGATTCCCTAGCAAAATCGTCAATAAGTGGGCCAATTTTACCGTGTCTTCCACCGTCCGCTTATGTGACGGCTGCGCGATTTCGCAGGCGTAAATATATGGAAGGCCTTGCAGGTACATCACTGACGAATTCCACCGAATATCGGCACCTATTATATCCCTGGCGGAGATCCTCTTGTGAAACACGTAATCTAGAAGTGTCAATTACGAGGCTGCGCTGTCGGGTGCCGAAACTAAATTTCTACCAACACAGGTCTGGTCAGGCACCTTCTCCATTGTGCGCATTCTGTGGTGAACTGGAAACTATCGATCATTTCTTTTTGACCTGTAGGCGATTTATTACAGCTCGAACCACACACCTAGAAAGACCTTTACGTGTGATTGGAATTAATTTATCTGTGCCCGCGATTTTGTCTTTTGGAGCCTCTATTTCTGGGTTTTTCAGTGCGAAGGTTTGTGTGGCTGTGAGGAATTACATCAATGCAACCAATCGATTAACTAGCTAATCTATATTATTATCCTTCTGTGTCGATACATGCACAACATTTCTTTTTTTTGTAAATGGAAAATAGGGCGTTGGTTTAATTTGTCTGTTAATAATAAAAAAGTATTATTATTAATTTTGTTTTATTATTATAATTATTTTTTTGTTTTACATTTGAGCGACCATCAAAATTTCATATAAAATTTATAAGGTTTTTATTTTTTATTCTATAGCCTCAATTATTCTAAACTTCCGTGACAGTTTATAACACCACTCAATTCTTGGCCAATCCCCCACAGTGGGTGTGAGCCACACTGAAAGGTAAACAAGAACAAGAACAATGCTGGATGTGATGTTGCCACATGAATGGGACGGCACTGACACGGACGCCGACGTGTTCACTGAACGCGCGGAAGAAGCTAGGCACCTCGCAAGCTTACAGATCCGTCAGCAACAAGACTACGACGCAGGCTGCTACAATTCCCACCGTAGAAGAGTAACCTACGAAACCGGCGACAGAGTGTGGGTTTGGACACCCATATGAAAACGTGGACTGTCCGAGAAACTGTTAAGGCGGTATTTCGGACCGTATCGAGTGTTGCCACAGCTGAGTGACGTCACCTACAAGGTCGTCACCGACAGTCCCCATTGCACGAGGCGTCGCCAGCACCGGCCTGAACTTGTGCATGTCGTGCGCATGAAGCATATATGTGAACGATCGACAGCGCGTTTTCAAAAAACGGCGTTTCTGATTTAGCATCGGGGCGATGCTCCTCTAAGAAAGAGGCAAGTGACACGTGTGTATACGTAAAAGACAATGACAATGGAAATGTTTTGCCGATTCTGGCTAGCGGGACTGTGGGTTTTGAAGAAGACGACGAAGAAGGCCTTTTTGCTGATTCGCTCTATGCACAGCTCTTACAGTTTCGCATAACTCTCGCGCCCTCAAGACGTTTCGATCTTTAGTTCCGTCTCAGCTGCAGCACCTAAAATTAGTGTGGATCCCAGGTCACTGTGGGTTAAAATTAAATGGACGATGCATCACTAGATCTCCCAATAATCTAGGTTCTTCCAGTGGTAGAATATTTCACCGCAATCAGATACAGAAAATTAGCAATTCACACTGATAGGATGGAATCAATAATAACGTGGACGGAATACCAGCACCTAAACTTCCGATGGAAGTCTCATTGGAGCCAATCTAGACAATCAGAAGTTACGATCACCAGATTTCGATGCCGTGTGCCCACATTAAACTTACACTTCACAGAGCTGGTCTGACGATATCGCCCCTCTGTCAATTCTGCGAAGAATTAGAAAATATTGCACATTACTTTTTGCAATGTCGCAGATATTCACTTATTAGAAAACGACTTTTCATTACTCCGCTTTCGAAAATAGGCTTAAACTTAACTGAAGAAATTGTACTAAGGTTCGGTGCCTCAGGGTTGGGATACTGCCATAGGGATGCCTTCGATGCCGAATGTAATTTCATTCAAACTACTAAACGTCTACCATTTTAATCATGTCTTGAAAAAGACTCGTTATTAAAATGCGGTAAAATCTAACTAATGTCATGAAAATTGTTCGTATCAGGTTAATACGGCAGTCTGGAATACGAGATCAATAGCATAATTTTTGAAGTCTTAATTTGATGTATTACTCATTATTGCCGTTTATTTTCTTCATTTTTTATTATTTTTTAGGTATCTTAACATTCTTCGAATAACCTTTTTAAGTCTCAACTACGCATTCTTCGCCAATCCCCCAGAGTGCCATAGAGCAGAAGGAAAAACAAACAAACAAACTGTACAGCTGATTCTGAACACGCTCTTTCGCTGCCTCAAGTTCCTCTGATCTTTTGTTCGCGTTGCACCGCGACAATATGAAAACGGTTTGAAAAACTCGGAGGTTAAGCAGTTCTGCAAATAATTAGATACAGCGACTTGCCCGGTGCTTTTTTCTGAAAGAATTGCTCGAAAAGGAATCTCGTTCTGATGGGTTTTCTTTTTGCATTTTTGACATTACCAGTTATTCTCTCAAGGTTATGTTTTAACAAAAGGTCGACAGCACGTTGCCTAACTACCGATGGTTTAAGTGTTACCATCCAAAAATTCTTGTTTATGGCTGTTAATGCTTTCTCTGATAACATATTGCCCGGCATAAATACGAAATAGCCTTTCTTATCTGAAATTACGGCCGGAGTTTCGTCTCCACACAATAATTAACCAAAGGCCGGATAGGATCAGGACAGTTGAGATGCATATTACAGCCTTTGATACTAGCAAAGCAGTCTGAAATGCAGTGCGAGCGCTCTTCTTCGGTAACTATAGCCTAATGATAGTACGCGGCAAACTTAAAACCTCTATTGGTTTGAAGAAACGCGCAGATAAGTTCTCATGCCTTCTTTGTTTTTCGCCATTGTGCACATCATCCGTTGTTGTCGGCGTTTGTGGTGTCTTGACTTCTTACTTGTGTCCGTGTTCGCACGCCCTGTCTTTTAGAATGAATACTTACCAGCTAGCTCAGCTGTCTCTGTTATTCTGAGCTTTATTTCTAGAACTATGGGCCTTTTCCTATGTTGTCCTACTTATTTGAACAATCCTGCTTCTTTGGCTTCTTTAATTGCTATTTTTTTGTTGCGTGCTAGGACTTTCTCTTGGTTTTCTAAAAATAGAGTTTGCCCAGCTGAAGTTTAACTTTTGTGCGGCTTTCAGCAACCATCTACGGGACATGGAGGATTTGTGCCGTACTGACCACGGAATCTTGACGTCAAGTCAGATTTCACCAGGAATGCCGCAAGGTCTGTTGCTCTGCTGCGCTTGACGATCGCCGCCAGAAGGAGCTGTACGCCGACTAGAGCCGGCTCTCAGTGACTACCGAAAGGGAAAAAACGAAATAAGGAGGGAGAGGTTTTATGATAATTCAAGGGGAAGCGCTTTACTGTTTGAAGCAAGGTCGGGTTGCATTAGAACGCGTAGCTATAAAGCGAGATTCCGTAACGAAGAAGAGCAATGTACATGCTGTGGGGCAACTAAGGAAACGATGGAACATGTACTGATTGAATGTGGCGATATCCACCCAGATATACGTGTGGGCACGAGTCTCCACGAAGCCTTGGGTTTTAGGGACAACAATGGAAAGCTGAACACGTCCGCGATAGAAATAAGTAAGAGACGGTTAGAGTATTGGTGGCAGAAAAGTAGAGATAAAGGACAAAAATGAAGAATGGGGAAAAATAAGGTCATTCTGCCTTAAGAGGCAGAGAGATGTACCGTGAATTTATATTTTTCTTTGCTATAATAACATAGATTTAATCAATGTAGTTAAGGCATTAGGCCAACATAAAAAGAAAGTTTTTTTTCGAGCCTGGTGGCAGACATGTCACCGCCCCGTTATAAAGGGGACGCTCATAGCATCCATCCATCCATCCATGAGGGTATCCAACCAGCACGCGGAATTCCTATTCCGGGTAAAACTTCGTGAACTTCAACCACGTAAGAGGAAGATTTTTTCTACAGTTTCACCGTAAGATAACATGCTAGTCTTTGGAGGAGCTCTCCTAGATTGTAGTCAGTGCAAAATCCTAGCCTTAGGCCCAAAGTACTGTGCGCGACTGTTATGAAAGATAAGTCTTGTACACGTTCCTCTAAAACAGTAACGAAAGCCCGTTCCTCGTTCCTTCCCAATTTTGAACCGAGTTCCCGTTACAAGTTCCTTGAATGCAAAAGGAACTCGTTACAGTTACATTTCGAAAATTGGAACGTGTCCTTACATTAACGTTACATTTGTCTTTTTTTAATAAATGATATCTAGTGTCGGATACTCCTGAGGCCAAATAATATGAGCAATTTAAAGCTCACATCGAGCAACATATATGTAACATTCCAACACTGACAGAGACAGAAACTCTTTATTCTTCTTCTTTCTCTACCCCTAGTCCCCCCGCCAAAGCAGTTCTTCGTCGTCTTTAGGTCGCTACACTCTCCCTGACTTTATTTTGTTCCTCCGCTGGATATAGGGAATCACATTGCCGATGGCAGCTATTTCCATGACACTGTCTTCCGTCATGTAGCCGATGGTCTTAAGTATTCCGTCTTTTGTAGCCGTTTTGGTCACTTTATACGGTCTCAACAGTTTTGTACTATGACTGCATGCAGTAGCCTTTCCGTACCAGAACTAGATCACCTAGATTAATATCGGGGATCTTGTTGTTATGGCGCTTGTCAAATGCTCGTTTAATTGACTCCCTGTGTTTTCTTTGGCTCTCTGCAGTCTTCTTGGTCTCCTCAAGGTGTAGTTTCTCCTTGATTCCGAGTGTGTCGTCTGCAGGCAGATACGCCGGCTAACCGAAGGCGGCATACTGAGGACTGCATCCCAAAGCACTTGCATGTGATCTATTGTGATGCGACACTGCTGCTTGTAGGCAACATTTCCACCCTCCTGGGAATCCCGGGTACATGCTTATATATTGCTTTATGTCTCGTATGACCCGTTCTGCG